>JAQIFY010002124.1:0-13594 GCA_028533085.1 Varecia variegata | reverse complement strand
AGGCTGACGCCACGGCACTCACTCTAGCCCAGGCAACAAAGCGAGACTCTGTCTCAAAAAAAAAAAAAAGGTTTAATGAGGTCATAACGGTGTGGCCTAATCTAATAAGACTAGTGTCCCTATAAGAAGAAGAAGAGACACCAAGAGTACATGCACACAGAGGAAAGGCCATATGAGGACACTGCAAGAGGGCAAAGTACAAGCCAAGGAGAACGGGTTTTTTTGTTTTTGTTTTTGTTTTAAAGACAGAGTCTCACTCTGTTGCCCCTGCTAGAGTGCCATGGCATCAGCCTACCTTACAGCAACCTCAAACTCCTAGGTTCAAGCAATCTTTCTGCCTCAGCCTCCCGAGTAGCTGGGACTACAGGCATGCGCCACCATGCCTGGCTCATTTTTTCTATATATATTTTTAGTTGTCCAGCTAATTTCTTTCTATTTTTAGTAGAGATGGGGTCTCGCTCTTGCTCAGGCTGGTCTCGAACTCCTGAGCTCAAGAAATCTTCCCGCCTCGGCCTCCCAGAGTAAATTTCTGCAGTTTAGAAGACCCAGTCTGTGTATTTTGTTATAGCAGCCCTACCAGACTGATATCAACATATAATTCTTAAACTCTTAAAATACAGAATCTCTACGCTCCAGGTATGTCAAGTTAATTTCCAAGTTGTTTTATATTGAAGTCTTTCAAAAACATAATTAAGGAAAATTTGAGAACTGCCTGATGGGTATACAGTCTATCAATTCCTCTTGATACATTAATATATATCCTTGGATTAATCCCAAAAGCAGAGCTTTACACCTGGACTATATTATATCAGCTCTCTCTACCCTTTCCTATAAAATTGATTTTTTTTATATGACTTAATGCCACTGACCTATATCAAAAAGTTTTATAAAAATAGCCTTATGAAAAGATCACAGTGTTTACTGTAAGAATGTTGTGTATTACACTAAGCACCCTTTCCATTTACTAACTTATCGAGTACTTTTTTGTACCACGTTATATTCCAGGTGCTACAGAAATAACAATAAAGGGCATTGAAGGTACTTGAGTTTTTATTCTGAGTTAAAAAAAAAAAAGGTCTTTTGAAAATTTTGTACAAGGACTAACAAGATTTGATTTATATTTTAACAGGATCATTCTAGCTACTAAGTTGAGAATAAACTGAAGGAGGACAGACTAGACAAAAAAGGTAGGAGGACCATTTAAGATCCTATTGCCGGCCGGGCGCAGTGGCTCACGCCTGTAATGCTAGCACTTGGGAGGCCGAGGTGGGCGGATTGTTTGAGCTCAGGAGTTCGAGACCAGCCTGAGCAAGAGCGAGACCCCCGTCTCTACTAAAAATAGAAAGAAATTATCTGGCCAACTAAAAATATGTATAGAAAAATTAGCCGGGCATGGTGGCGCATGCCTGTAGTCCCAGCTACTCGGGAGGCTGAGGCAGTAGTATCGCTTAAGCCCAGGAGTTTGAGGTTGCTGTGAGTTAGGCTAACGCCACGGCACTCACTCTAGCCTGGGCAACAGAGCGAGACTCTATCTCAAAAAAAAAAAAAAAAAAGATCCTATTGCCATATCCAGGAAAGAAATGACAGTGTCTTGGACCAGGGTGATAGCAACAGAAAAGGTGAGAAGTAGTCAGATTCTGGATGCATGTTGAGGGTGTAGCCAATAGAATTTGCTATTAAATATGCAATATAAATGGAATAGAAAAGACAGATTCCAAGGGAACTAAAAAAATGAAGTTGCCATTTACTGATTTAGGGAAGGCTGAAGGAGGAAAATGTTATGAGGCTGGGGACTCTGTTATAGTTATTAGACATTCAAGTAAGGGATGTCAAAGAAATAGCTGGATATGCAAATCTGGAAGAGCTAAATGAAGAATTTCAGTAGAGCAGAAAAAGCAATTTTACAAGAGAGAAAGGGGAAACTGCTGAGCCACGCCCTTGAGTAGGAAAGAGGGATGGGAATCCTAGGGTATAAATGAGGGTTTCTCACAACTTCACACTACTGGCATTTGGGCTGGATAATTCTTCATCCTGGAGGGCTGCTCTGTGCATTCATTACAGGATGATTATCAAAATCTCTGGCCACTCCTCACTAGACGCGAGTACCAAACCCCCACCTCCAATTACAGCAATCAAAAATGTCTCCAGAAATTGCCAAATGTCCCCTGGGGGGAAAAAATCATCACAAGTTTAGAACAGCCAGTATAAATGGAGGAAGTGGCCTTTCCTGGAAACACTAACCATTCATCCACATAAAAGGAATGATGGAAGATGTTATGTGTAGGGTACATGATAATAATTTAATTACCTCCTCCTGACTAGATCCTCTTAAGTATAGATACAGTCAAGACCAGAGATGATGTGAAGAAGTAGCTAGCACAAAACCAAAGTCATTTACTCCTAAGAAAACATCTGGCATTTTGCTCTTGAACTATAGCTACTATATGAGCTACATGTATCTGTGAACTGAGTCTAACCCTAAATTTTTATGAGTTTTTTGCATCTGTCGATGACCACTTGCAAAATGCACTTATGGTCTCCAGTTTCCTGGGTTTCTCCTAAAATCACAGGAGGAAAATATCACTGATTTAGTGTGAATCATTGGATTTCTCCTAAAATCATAGGAGGAAAACAACAATTTAGTATGAATTAAAAGTTATTGCTCCCCAAGAGGGCACAATTTTTAGAAGTAGTGAAGAAAATACTGGGCCGGGCGTGGTGGCTCATGCCTGTAATCCTAGCACTCTGGGAGGCCGAGGTGGGAGGATTGCTCAAGGTTAGGAGTTCGAGACCCGCCTGAGCAAGAGCGAGACCCCATCTCTACTACAAAATGGAAAGAAATTATCTGGACAACTAAAAATATATATAGAAAAAATTAGCCAGGCATGGTGGCACATGCCTGTAGTCCCAGCTACTCCGGAGGCTGAGGCAGAAGGATTGCTTGAGCCCAGGAGTTTGAGATTGCTGTGAGCTAGGCTGATGCCATGGCACTCTAGCCTGGGCAACAGAGCCAGACTCTGTCTCAAAAAAAAAAAAAAAAAAAAAAGTAGTGAAGAAAATAGACCTAAAGGAACTTATCTCCAATGATAATCCATTTATGTGGGTATTATTTATACCCTTAAAATATCACCCCACCAAATTACCATGTACAACGTTTAGAGGAGCCTGGCTCTATTCAGCTGACCCCTTTTTGCCTACTGACTTCTCCATCTGAGAGATATAAGATAACCATCACTTCTTTTAAGTGTTTAGGATTGGAGGTGGGGAGCATTAAAAAAGCCCTCAGCAATCATGAAATGATAAGGTTTGAGAATAAAACCTTACCAGGTACAGGTAATTGGTTTCACAATATCTACATCAAGTCCTAGGGTTACGTGAGCTATCTTTTAAGAGATAGAAAATATAACCAAACCACCTGTATAAGTTGTACCTATTCCCTCAAAAATAGGGCCTATTTTCTTACATCATGGATTGGTGTTCTACAGCACTAATAATAATGCAAAAGCATTCTACAAACTCAAAAAAGATTGAAACCCTAAAATTTCTACTAAAATATCTGGCTTCCAAACTTGTTTTAAAAAATAATTGGCAAGCTAGAAAAGCCTTACTAAATCCGAATTGCAGATATTCTCTATTATTATCCCCTTTTAAATACTGCTTTGCTTTCTATCATAGAGGAAATTAAATTGGTCAGACATGACTTGTTTTTCCACTATGCCACTGTGGCTGTTACCCAACATCCTGTGCTCTTTTTGATAATTAAATACCGAGATTCTGATTTGCTCTAAAAATTTCCTAAGATCCAAGTTAAGATAATCTGAAAGATTTCTAAAGTAATCTTTTAAATACCCCAAATCCTAAGAACAGAAAGTAAAGGAGTAAAGATATCGGAAGGAGGGGGGCTGCCTAAGGTCAACCTGAACACCATCACATCGGCCCTACCTGCCACCCCATAGTGTACTATGACAGTCCCAGGCAACTATTACCTGCCAGCTGCCAAGGACACAATCATAAACAAGAGCCAAGTTCTCAGCTGTGAGCCCAAAGAAGACTCACTCCTAGACACACTACTTCATAAATGCTCTGAATGGGCTATTTCCTTAGCCAGAAAGGGGGTCAGGCTCCCTGACTGTGAAGACTGATGATATTCTTACAAATACAAGTGGATAGGCAATATACAACAAAGACTCCAGACCTGTAACTTCAATACACTTTATGTTTATCTTCAAACACTTTATGTTTCTGGCCCATTTTCTCTTTTGGTCCCTGGAAATCTCTAGAGAAGTCCATATAATTTTCAATCAAGTTCTAAATACTTAAAGAGATCTTTAAGAACTTCATTTTACAGATGAAAGACCTAAAAATGTTTAAGTGATTTAGTCAAGATTACACAAGTAGCTGGTGTCTGTCCCCCCATTTTTTGGTTAGACATTATTCAGAACCCTACCAGAGTTTATAGGTAGTTGCTAGGAGTCTTCTCACCACAGCAGGAAGGCTAATTAATAATCAACACAGGAACATAAGTAAGAACTTCCATAACCTCACATTCACATACAGGCTAACACTAAGCACAAGCCCACAAACTTTGAAATATATCAATTTAAATAAACAAGAAGGTACACTCCAAGAACAGGCCAACTTCTCTTGGAAAACAAGTCCATTCTAAATTCTTCACTTGTCTTTCCCTTTACTCTCAGCATAGTTGTCAATAGGTGCATGAGTTGTTACACATATTCATAATCAGCCAGTACAGAAGTATTTTTCTGTCCAACTCCCTAATTCTTCTGGCCAAAAAGGATCTAGTTTTCTTTCTAAATTCCCGTAAGAACTGAAGTGCCTAGTAATACCACATAGCTGGCCTGCTGTGGTTAGATACATGTCTTACTTTCCTATTAGATTACCAGGCTCCTAAACTTCTTTAATAAACTCCCTGAAATCAAAAGTAGGTCTTTTTGTTCTTTTTTTTTTTTTTAATCTCCACAAAGCCCAGCACACCTATGTGTTCAACAAACATTTACTAAATTTATAAACAGGTTGATCATTTCAAAGTTTGGTGTTGCCATAATTTTAGGACTGAAATGTTATAATACAGTACAGTTAAAACATATTTATTCTCAAAGTGAACAAATCTAAAAAAAAAAAAAACCCATATCTAAATGCCAAAAAAAGAGGTCACATAACATTAACTTCTAATTTTTAAATGGACAGTTTTTCATTATCAATTTTTTGATGGTTCTTTAATAAAAAACAAAATCAGTAACAAAAATGTCAGAATACCAGATATGTTTTCCTCAAAAGCTATGGGTAACATTTGCAAATTATATTTTTCAACATTCTAAGGGTGTCTGCTATTTAATAAAGAAGTCCTGTGGTTAAAAGAAATCACTTTGTGAAGAGAATATTCACTCAATAATTTATCCTTTGTATTACGCCATTCCTTGGCTTCCGTTGTTCTTGCCTTTCCAAATGTCAATCTTCTGTGAAACCTTTTATCTTCCTAACTACATAAGATCTCTTCCATCTGCCTTATGTTACAATTATGTACATCATTTTTAATCTCTGCCAATATATTATAAATTCCATAAGAATGGAAATGACTTACAAATTTTTGTAAACTTTGATCAATGTGTTGAATTCATGTCAAACTGGAATAACATCAACTGCCCATAAACATCTGAAAATGTAGTCTGCATGCCTTATGGCCAAATGGTGAAAATTTTTAATTAAGAATCATGTGCCATCATTATTTTAATTAATATTTTAATATTTACAGAAAAGTAAAAAACAGCTAAGGACTACTTTTCAGAAAAATAAACAACATATATAATGAGAAATTTATAATATCTGTTGCATAAAGCCTCAAAACATTCACTTATCTAAAAGTAGTTAGAAATGTCTTAAATAGCAAAATAGTTGAAAATGTCTTAAAAGCAAAATAAAGTATAATAAAGCTCACACATGGTAGAAGATCAATCATCTCCTTGGACTACCCAGGATCTGACTTATTGCAGGATAACTTCCAGAAGTTAGATCTTACATTGAAAAGAACAAAATGATCAAAAGGCGATGTTTTAAAACGTGACATATAGAACTATATTTACAAAATCACAATTGACTGTTTAAAAAAACAGCTGTTAACCACCAAAACACAAGTGAAAACCATCATAGCTTACATGTTACCACTAAAACTACATACATCAACTGGCACTGTCCATTACAAACTGCACCATCATGTCAATATAGCACAAACTGGAACATCGTGACATCAAGCAGTCATTCACAGCCAATCACACCACCCACCATGCACAGCGAAATACATAAGACATCGTTTTTCAATTACAATGTCATAAACTCAAAATCCTTTTAGAACAATACCATTCTTCAAAATTTATCAGTTTATATTATTGGAAAGTCAATTAGCAAGGTAAAAAATTTTAAAAAAACAAAATTTACCAGTTTATAGACTCTGAAATTATCTATCCTATTTTTAAAAGGTTCTCAAGTTATCATGAAATAGACCATCAGCTAAGAACCATTGGCTAGCTATTAGACAGTCTTTCCTTCTAAACCAACTATGTCCAGAAGGCCTCCCCCACCCACCCAACCACATATACACACACACTCTTCAGAGCATGCACTCTGAGAAGGAAACATACTACCAAGAAAGGCCCGCCAGATGAGAAGTCACAAGACCTTCATTCCAATCCTGGCTTTTTTTCCCTTTTTAGTCATCTAACCTAGCTTGTTCATTTGATTGCTCTAAAAATCAAGTGGCATGCTCTATGAAGCAGAGCTTTGCTTTTTATTTTTATTTTTATTTTTACTACACAAATGTAGGCATTCAGGTATTTGTTAGTTGATTACACAGTGCTTGCAAACAGCTTGTTCTCACTTATTTTTAAGCAAATCTGTTTTTTATAGAGCCCAAAAGGTCATTTCTAGTTCATGGCAAAATTATAACTGGATCACTGCATTCAAAACTAAGGTATTAAAATGAGATGATGTGCAAAATGGGTTTGTATTTGCATTTGCCAGAAGGCCAAAATAACTGTCACAGGCAGGCATCCTACAGCAGGTAAATTTTGAGCTGAATTTGGGAAGATGAAAAGCAAGGACTCTATTGTTACAACATAAAAATATAGGCTAAAGTAAGAAGATCAGTATGTAACAGTGGGGCCAAGGTAAGGGAATACATTTAATCGAATATAAAGTCAAAGATAGCAGGAGAATATTTGACAAGTTCAAATTTCCTAATACAGCTGTTAGGAACAACTACATATTCTTAAGCCAAGAGTGATATGGTAAAATGGTATTTGAAGAAAATTATCCTGGCAGCTGTGTGGAGGAAGAACTGAAATGATCAAAGATGAGTGTCAGGAAATCTAGTTTGAAAGCTTTTATATTAAGTAATACAAATAAGATTCTAAAATAAGGTGGTGACTAAGGACATGAAAAGGGGTAAATCTGATAGATACTGCAGGGAGTCAGCTAGACTTAGTGACAGGTTGAATTAGGGAGGTGGAAAAAGATTTGAATCACACCTGCACAGCACTAACAGTTCTTACACTGGCTTTTCCAGACTGCATCTGAACCTGCTTAGCTCTATATACCAGCTCCGCAGTGAAACAACACTCCACTTTAGATAGAAGCAATAAACTACCACCACCATGGGAGTGGGAAGATACTCCACAACCAAAGGATCCAGACCTGTTTCTTGATGGAGGAAGCCTGTTCTTCTAACCCTGGGGAACTTCCTCCCTATCTACACAAGTGGGGAACAGAAAAATTTCTTCTCCATATCCCCCAAAGATTTCTCCACACACTTTGAAATCCAAGCTCAATTCCATACAGATCAAGTCACGTGTACACAAAACACAGATGGCACCGTTGACAGTGATAGGTGTAACAATATAAGTCAGGCAAATTCTGTTTTTAAAGGGTTCATTCTAAACTGGAGAAAAGCCAAGTTGTCTACATTTAAAACTTAAAATGGCCAAAAAGCAATCTTGTGGGGTTATTTTTAATATATCACAAAACATTAAAAAATAGATAAATTCTGTTCCAGAACACACCGCTACATAATGATTCTGCAGTTTTGCTGAAGCTTTTTTATTTTTTCTTTTTTTTTTTTTCACTTTACTGTGACAGCAAATAAAGCTTTTTTATTTTCTGCAGTTTTAAAAACATGCTGTTGGAAAGCAGACATCAGATCAAAGCACTCCCCCTTGTCTAAAAGGCATAACATTATGCATTTTCCAATTTTATCAAGCAGAATGTTTATCAATAACAAAGTGTATTTAATAGAGGTCTGGTTGTCTACAGTTCCTTCTAAGAAGGACCATTTATAAATCTAATTTTAAAAACAGAACTCATGTTACTCTATGGGTGTCTGCCTATGAGTAAAACAAGCTCTAGGGCTTGAACATTCCATTCTCAAAAAAAACTAATGAGTCCAATCTCCTTGAGAAACATGTCTATGTCATCTAGAATTTAAGGACGTTCTAAAATGTTATGTTTACATACACTTTTCTCGCACAAACAAGAAAATTTTCCCATTGCCTTAAAAAAAAAAACCAGCCTACCTTACAAACAGATTAAAATATTACCTAGAATGGTTACTAAACTGCTACCTCCTGATAAATAAGATAGCTCGCCAGGCCACTGTTACTCTGACCTTTCAATTCTAAGTCTTTCGGGAGCAGAGGATGAATTTTTCTATTCTCTTGCTGGAATTAAAATCCTGCATATCAGGAGATACACAGGGTCAGGTTTAAAGCCACAGGCTCCAGTAGCTCATCGCTGCCCTAGCACAACGGGCAGGGGGAGCCAAGGCGCAGCTTCGCCTCCACGCTCTGAGACGAAGACCAAATCTCTTCGCCTCCACGCCGAGAGCAGGTGCAAAACCGACGCTCTGGGGTTTCAGCAGCTGCAACCACCTTCCTCCACCGCAGACCCAAAGGCTGCCCTAGGAGGTACCTTCCAGTCCTGTCACCCCGGGACCGTTTGCTGAGGGTGAGCAGTGCGGTGGATTCCTAATCCTTTCCCCTGACAGGTAATTTCCTACACTAGCCGCAGGACGCAGAGTCCTGTGGCCCCCAAAGGAAACTAAACCCCAAGGCTGCAAAGGGGCCGCGGGTGGGGCCCACCAACATCTCACGGCCTCCCGGGGAGGCGTGGGCCCCGGACAGGTGGTCCCTGCCCCCGTGTCTGGACCCCGGTCTCTCCCCTTCGGGCTCCCTGACGCCGCTCACCGTGAAGGGGACATCCCCGACGCTGCCCACGGAGTAGCAGTTGTCTCCAGGGTTGACAGCCCCGGTGAGGACCTGATGCAGATGCATCTCCGGAACCCGGGCTGGACAGAGGAATGCGCGAGAGGGGCGACGCGCCCCGCGCCCTGCCCTCCTCCAGCCGCGAGAGCCGCTTCCCCCTCCGCCTCCCTCAGCAACCCTCCCCGCGGCGGCTCCGGCTTAACGCCTCGCTCCCCTCTCGCCTTCCCCCCGCCTCATCCCTGCCACGGGAGATCCTCGACCGCAGCCGCCGCCGCCCGGATCGCCGCTCAGCTGCGGAAATACCCGGATGCTCCCACTGCCTGCTGCACCGGCGCACAAATGCGGGAGGGAGGAGGGCAAGGGTAAGTGTGAGGCGGGGGAGGGCGCCTGGGGGAGCGCGCGAGCCGGGCGCGTGCTGGGAGGGACGCTCCGCCCGAGGGAGAAGGGCGGAGCGCGCGCGCCCACCGTCGGGGAGCGACAGTCGAGTGGTAGGGTAAAGCCCTCCTCCCGCGGCTAAGCGCTTAGCTCAATCCTCCCCGCCCCGCGTTTGCGCGTGCGCGCGCAGTGGTTTCCAGGGCAATTGAGCGCGCCGCGCCGACCCTCCGTCCCGGGATTGCGCGCGCAGACGTGCGGGAGTTCCCTTGGAGCCTCTGGGGCTGCGGCCGCCGGGGGCGGGGTGGAGTAGAGAGGAGGTCGCGCGGGGTCTCGCAGCCGTCAGACGCCAGGACCGCGCGCCTGTTTTGCTGTGGGTTTTAATCTAGTCCAGAGTACAGTGTATAATGGGCAGTGCATTTGACCTCAGGAGGACACTAGGCACCGGGAAATTCCACCTCAGGAAATCTTAGAACCTTTCAGTCTTTTTAAAAGTTCAGTGCATAAGATACTTTATTTTACATAAACAATAAAAGCATCTTGCGGCTTGTCAGAGAAGCCGTACTCTCCTGACAGCAAATTATTTTGCTCCCACCTTGTGTCACGGTTATTCTAGACAGCAAAAGGTACCCCCAGAGACAAGTGACTCCGGACTCTTTTTTTTTTTTTTTCATGGGTGATGTCATGGATTCACAGAATCGCCTGATTTTCCAGACTGTCTGCTAAACTTTGAGTGCTTAGTAGAGAGATCAGATCCCTGCTTCAGGTCATTCATGCAATTTTTTTAGCCCGTACAGTGCATAAGTCACGGGGCAAGAAAAAGGGATACCAAGACACAACTCTCTGTAACGCCAGAAGTGTTAGAATTGAATATGAAAGTCTGTGCACCACAAAAGAGGAAGAATGGTGTTGACTAAGGGAACGGGTAAAGTGTTATGGAGACATAACCTGACATAAACGCTGGGTAGAATTTTGACAGACTGAGATGGATAAGAAACACGGCATTCAAAAACAGTGGACAGGATGTGTTAGAAGAACAAAGATTAATGTTTGACGGTGGGGAAGGGAAATATCAGCTAGCAAGAGATAAAAGTATCCAAGTGGTCTTTATTTCCTTGGCCTGCCAGAATATGGAGTCTTGAATGCTCCACCAGAAAGCCCCAGATTTCATTCTGCATGGAGTGGGGGTCCTTCAGATGTTTCTGAGCAGAAATATATATAATCAGAGCTGCTTTAGGAAGATTACTTTGTAGCACTTTGAAGCATGAAGTGAAGGGTGGGGGAGATTGAAGGCAAACATTTGGCAGTGGTTGATAATCTGTTTAGTGCAAAGGAGCAGGAGGAATCAAAGATAATTCCCAATGGCCTAGGGCATTTTCCTTTTCCTTCTCATTTAGCAGCATAACTGTTCCCACAGTCACCCCAACTAGAAATCTCAGAGCCAGTTTTGGCGTCTCTCTCTCTCCCCACTTCCCTATATCAAGTTCCCTAATTCATGCCCCTCATCATCATCTCCACTACCTTTTACCATCATTTCAGATCTTATCATTTCTCATTTAACTACCATAATAGCCTACTAAATGGTTTGACTGCCTTCCATCTGACAAAGGGTCTCACTCTGTCACTTGGACTAGAGTGTAGTGGTGTCATCATAGCTTACTGCAACCTCAAACAACTGGGCTCAAGTGATCCTCCTACCTCAGCCTCCCAAGTAGCTGGGACTACATGCGTGCACCACTATGCCCATCTAATTTTTCTATTTTTTTGTAGGGATGGGGTCTCTCTCTTGCTCAGGCTGGTCTTAAACTCCTGACCTCAAGCAATCCTCCCACCTTGGCCTCCCAAAGTGCTAGGATTACAGGTGTGAGCCACCACGCCCAGCCCAGAGAAACTTTTTTAAAGGAAAAATTCCTCTATATAAAATCCTGTAGAAGCTCCCCACACCCTAAAGTTTAAAGTCCAAACTCAGCTTGGCTGACAACCCAGTCCAGTCTGGTTTCTGCTTAATCTTCCTTCCTTATCTCAGGCTGTTTCCTCACACGCACTAGGCTCCAGCTCCACTAAACTAATGCTGTTTCCAGAGCATGCTATGTTCTTTCATACTTCCTTGCCTTTATTCATGCTCTTTGCTCTGTCTAAAATGCCCTCCCTCCCCTTGTTGACCTGAAAAACCACAGTTTAGCTCAAAAGTCACCTATTCAGTAAAACCTTCCTTAACCATCCAAAACACTCTGTAAAACACACATATCACATGTCTCATAGCAATGTATTTGTTTGTCTATTTCCTCTAGTATTGCCTTAGATCTTTGAAGTCAAGTCGCTTTCTGATTTTCTCTAGTACCTGAATCATAATACTTTATTTGCTGACATGTAAGATTTGCATATGTGCTGCCGAAGCAAGCACAACACATAATATTTGAATGTGAATAAGAGTACCCAATTTTGTAAGAAAAAAATTAAGGGATAAAGAAATACCTTTCATTATTTTGAAAATGTTTAAATGATTTCACGGTGGTTTTATGGAAGGAAGTATTACATGTTCATGTAAATACAGTAAACTTTGTACAGTATACTGAGTTCTAGGAAATCACTGGTTCTGTATATTTAATTATATACTACTGACCATGAATAAAGGTATTGAGCTACATAGCTTATATATATGTACTGAAAACAGAGCAAACAATAAAACAAAACAAAAATGATCAGTAAATGAAGCCTCATGCTATACATAAAGAACCATGAAGGCAAATACTAGTGCTGCATATTGGTACTAACAACTAGAAAACATGTCATAGTATCAAATAAATTTGGGAGAATTCCTATATTGTACACACAGACACAGAATGTATCAGTAAAAATGTATATAAAGCCAGCAATTAGGCCAGGCACAGTGGGTCACGCCCCTAATCCTAGCACTCTGGGAGGCCGAGGCGGGAGGATTGCTCGAGGTCAGGAGTTCGAGACCAGCCTGAGCAAGAGTGAGACCTTGTCTCTACTAAAAAAATAGAAAGAAATTAACTGGACAACTAAAAATATATATAGAAAAAATTAGCCGGGCATGGTGGCGCATGCCTGTAGTCCCAGCTACCCGGGAGGCTGAGGCAGTAGGATTGCTTGAGCCCAAGAGTTTAAGGTTGCTGTGAGCTAGGCTGACTCCACGGCACTCTAGCCCGGGCAACAGAGTGAGACTCTGTCACAAAAAATAAATAAATAAATAAAGCCAGCAGTTAAGTACAATAAATTTAAATAAATCCATTTACATGAAGGTTTAATTTATGTAGACAAACATTTCAGTAAAAACTGGAACAAATCTTACAGCAAAGTAACAAATTTGAAGAAATTCCAATGTTATGTTCATACATAAAGGCAAATATTTTACCAAATATTAATATATATTGAATAAAAGAAAAATTGAATATGTGTTACAGAAGCTAATGTTTTGGCAAAAGTAGCCATATAACAAGAAGTGAACACTGTTTCTAAGTGTCATAAAGATTTTAATCTTTACACTAAAATATTTTTAAAGCCTGATAACTGTTGCTATTCCAATAGATTCTAAATGAATTCACTTAATCTTTTTTTTTTTTTTTTTTGAGACAAAGTCTCACTCTGTTGCCCAGGCTAGAGTGCCGTGGCGTCAGCCTAGCTCACAGCAACCTCAAACTCCTGGGCTTAAGCGATCCTTCTGCCTCAGCCTCCTGTATAGCTGGGACTACAGGCATGCACCACCATGCCCAGCTAATTTTTTCTGTATATATTTTTTAGTTGTCCAAATCATTTCTTTCTATTTTTAGTAGAGACGGGGTCTCACTCTTGCTCAGGCTGGTCTCGAACTCCTGATCTCAAGCGATCCGCCCACCTCGGCCTCCCAGAGTGCTAGGATTACAGGCGTGAGCCACCACGCCCGGCCTAATCTTTGAATTAGAAACTGAGTCAAAATCATCACCAAACGG
>JAQIFY010002123.1:0-13598 GCA_028533085.1 Varecia variegata | reverse complement strand
GAATGGGTTCCAACTCTCCCCAGGAGAACCAAAGAGATGTCGTATCATCGTTATTTCTTATAGCTGAGTAATACTCCATGGTATACAGATACCACATTTTACTAATCCATTCATGAATTGATGGACATTTGGGTTGTTTCCACCTCTTAGCGATTGTGAATTGTGCTGCTATAAACATTCGGGTGCAAGTATCTTTATTTTTTGACTAGTCAAGTGCAGTAGTGGGAAGAAGGGAATGGAAAGTAGCAGAACGAGGAGTTCAATCTATAACTGACTGTGAACAATCAAGTGAGATAACTCACTACCTGAGGACCAGCTCATTATTTTTAAATGCTACATAATATCATACCTCATGAATATCCTGAACTTTCTTTTCCCATTTTCCTACTGATTGACTTTTAAATTATTTCCAATCTTTATCATAGATTGTGCTGCAATGACTTCGTGATACATACCTAGAAATCATATCTAAAATTGGAATTGCTGGATTTTAGTATATGCACATATTTTGATTTTCTAGCTGTTTCCTAATTGTCCTCTGAAAAACAACTATCCTAATTTACACACTCACCAAAAGTATATACTTGTTATTGCCAAATTTTTAGCTTCATAGGTTTTGCTAATCTGAAGATTATGAAATGGCATTTCACTGACGTTTTTATTTATGTTCTCCCAATAACTATACAGGTATAGCATATTTTCATATATTTATTTGCCATTCAATTTTTCTCTACTGTGAATTACAAATTTTATTATCTATTTTCATTCTGGATTGCTTACAATCTTATTCATTTGTAGAATGTCTTCATATATTTTGGTTTCTAATCCTTTCTCCATTTTACATATTAGAAATATCTTCTCCTAATCTGTCATACATCTTTTAAATTTTCCAGTTTCTTCTTTTTGTCACGTGAATGTTTTAAATTTTGATGTATTCAACATTTTTCTTTTAAAGAAATGTTTTAAAAGAAACTCTCTTTACCCTCAAGATTTTGACAACTTTTCCATATGTATATTTTAAATATGTTTAATGTTTTGTGGTTCACATTTAGGTTTTAATCCATTTGGAATTTATTTTTTTATGTATGGTGGGTGTGAAGTAGAGATATAATTTTAGCATTTTGCTTTTCATGTCTCTGGTAACCAATTGTTCAAACACCACATATAAAATAACCCATCCTTTCCTACTAATCTCTAATACTACCTCTGATACATACCAAGTTTCTTAATATGAGTTATTGGTGCACTCGCTTTGCAAACTGTAATACTGCAACATTATTATATTCATCTGCCTTATTATAGGGAATCCCTGGAAAGTATGTGTATAGGCCAAAAGTGAGAAACTGAAATGCTTCAGTATAATCCTCTAGATTTGTTTTTTGGTAGTCGCTCTGTGGTTTCAAGATATCTGTCCAGTTAATATAAAACTGCGTTATATGATGATGAGAACCAATTCCAAAGTAGGTAGCAATAGGAAATGTTCATTATACTGTGGGGAGACCAGGGCCACTCATAAAAGTGATAAACTATAACTAGATTATAATCCAAACAAAAGTCACTGACCAGCAGTCTAACTTTGAGCAAGATACTTAATCTTTCACAGCCTGATTTTGTCATCTATAAAATGGTCATAATAATGCCTCTACAGCAGGTGGGCTATAAGAAATAAATGAGACATGTGTGCAAAATGCTGAGCATAGTACCTGACATTGTAACAATAGTGTGGTAAATGTGTGTTTCCCCCTCACAAAGGATGAACACTTACAGTTGCATTTTACAGTTAATTCTGGTCACTGAATTTCATAACTATCTCTCCATTATTTTGGCAATGTTGCTTCCCCCACTTGCTGACAAGTTCTGGTATGTAAGGATTAAAGGTTACTAAGGGGTGAGTTTATCATTAAATGTGATCCATAAAATCTTGTTGGAATGGAAATGTGTGTTGATGTGTCAATTCAGCTTTTCAAAGCCAGTATCCACTCTTCCCCCTCAGGAGGTACAGCAGGATGCTAGTCTGGCAATGGTTCTCAGACATTATCATTCATCAAAATTTCCTGAAGGGCTTGTTAAACACAGACTGCTAGATCCTGCCCCCTAGTTTCTGGTTTTGTAGGTCTAGGTAGAGATCTAGGAATTTGCATCACAATAACAAGTTCCCAGGGGATGCTGATACTGCTAGTGTAGGAGGCCACACTCTGAGAACCATTGCTGTATGGTGTCACTAGATGTGTGTTATTACCATTAAACACTTCTTGCTATTGTTTTATTTGAAATGTGCAGCACTGGAGAAATGTAGTTACAATTTACCATGCAATGACCATTCATACAAATCTGGAGAAGATACTAGAAGAACATATTGTACGATAATTATGTTATTTCAAGTTAATTTGTGACACTTTGTAAAAAAAATAGCTATTTAAAAAACTGTGGAGCAAATAAATTGTTGAGTTTCCAACTGGGTAGAAAATATAAATTCTTGTAACACTACATTTGTCCAAATCATTTGGTCAGAGAAACCACAATGACACATTCAATGCATTCAACGTGCTGTATATTTTACTCACAGACATCTCATTAATACTAAATCTCCAATACAATCATACAAGCAAAACAACTAGATTAGAAGAAATGCCTGCTGGGACTAGTTTTAGATAATGGAAAACAAAAGAAAATCTGCTTCTAGTAAAGCATAAAATACTGAGATCTAATCAGTCTAAGAGACAACTTGGGCATAGTTGAAATAACATTGCACATAGAATCAAAGAACTGTTTCTAATTGCCTAATATTTCATTAACTAGCCATATAAACTTGGAAAAGCATCATAACCACTCAGATTTTCAGTTTTCTTATCTGTAAAGTGGGGATGATAATGCCTAATTTAGAAGTTCTTTGTAAGGATCATGCAATATATGCCAATCTACTTTATAAAGTATAAAATGCTATCAATATTAAAGTACCATATGACAATCAACAATGTCTTGAGGCATATAGGAAGGAACTAATACCTGAAACTTTCTCTTCCACAACAATGACTGAGAGAAGGAGCAAAGCTAACAATCCCAAGTCTCCTAAGATTAGGATTGGCAGATTCAGCAATTGAAAATACAGACTAGACAGTCAAATATGAATTTCCGATGAACAACAAACAATTTTTAGCATAAGTATTTTCCACGCAATATTTGGCATATATATATGTAATAAAAATTTTATTCATTGTTTACTTCAAATATAAATTTAACTGCTTATCCTATGTTTTATGTGTTAACCCTACCCAAGAAACTTACATTCCTAGAAATGATCCAATGTTTCTACTCTCCTCAAACCTCCAGGCCCTTCTGCAACCTCTGGCCCCTAACTCCTGCAAGTGAATGATCTCTTCTCCTACTTTAGTGAGAAAATGGCTGTTACCCTAGGTCAATTCCTGTAGCACTTATACCCCATCAATGGGCATGTCTAATTTCAGAAGATCTCCATTTGCCTCTACTGCTACCATTAGCCTTTCATTTTCAGCTACCTCATATAAAATGACATACTAAACTAATTTGATCATCATAGCAATACTGTGAGGCCTTCAGGCAGATGTTATACTATGCTGATTGGAACAATAAATTTCACACATGGTAGAAAAGATGGACTACATGTAGAAGATTTTAAAGGTGTTCATGTAAGTCTAAGTATAAGGTCTCAGGGAAGAACTATAAAGTAACTTCAAGTGAAAGGCTGTGCCTAATCAATAGTACTCTTCTCATTAGGATCACCTTACCAACCCCAAATTTTGGTTATTTAATATATTTTTTATTGATACATAATATTTGTACATATTATTGGGTATATGTAATATTTTGTTATACGCATAGAATGTGTAATGATCATATCAGAGTTTTTTGGGTATCCATCACCTCATGTATTCATCATTTCTGTGTGTTGGGAACATTTTAAGTTCTTTCTTCTAACTATTTTGAATTTTGAAATATAAAATACATTGGTTTTAACTATAGTCACCCTATGCTGCTATTGAACATAGATCTTATTCCTTCTATCTAACTATATGTTTGTAGTCATTAACCAACCTTTCTCATCCCCCCCACCCACACGCACCATTTCTCACCTCTGGCAACCATTATTTCTACTCTCTACCTTCATGAGATCAATTCTTTTAGCCCTCCCAAATATGACAGAGAACACGTTTGTCTTTCTGAGGCTAGCTTATTTCACTTAATGATCTCCTGTTCCATCCATATTGCTGCAAATGACAGAATTTCATTATTTTTAATGGCTGAATAGTATTCTATTGCGTATATATACCACATTTTTAAAATCCATTTATCTGTTGATTGGTACTTAAGTTGATTCCATATCTTTTCTATTGTGAATAATGCTGCAATAAACATGAGGGTGCATATATCCCTCTGATATACTGATTTCCTTTTCTTTGAAAAAACACCTAGTAGCAGGATTGCTGGATCATATGGTAGTTCTACTTTCAGTTTTTTGAGAAATCTCCATACAGTTTTCCATAATAGCTGTACTAATTTACATTCTCACAAACAGCATATAAGAGTTCCATCTTTTCCACATCCTTACCAGCATCTATTATTATTCCCGTTTTGATAATAGTCATTCTGGTTTCTCATGTAAAAAGAATAAATTGTTTGATATTAGTCAAAAGGCCCCCTATATGGTTAAAATTCTCATCGTAAATTAATATAATTTCTCTGTAGTTTAAAAAAGTCTATTCAAATATACAAATTTTAATTATGATTGACTCTGTTTACAAAAAACTTTCTCTTAGAATCTCTAGGGTATAGACAAGTCATTTAGAGTATTTCCCAAGAATATTATTCTTCACAAATGCAGGGCCCGTGGTCAACATGTGAGTTTTGTTTTTTGAGGCCTTATGTCTGTTTTTAATAGACTTTTTTAAAAAATCATGGTAAAATATATAGAAGATAAAATTTTCCATTTTAACTATTTTAAGTGTATGATCCAGTAGCATTAATTACATCCACAATGTTATGCAATCATCACCACTATTTATTTCTACAACTTTTTCATCACCTCAAACAATATAATCATTAAGCTATAACTTCCCATTTCTCCCTTTCCCCATCCTCTTATAACTTCTAATCTACTTTCTGTTTCTAGGAATGTGTCACTTCTGTATGTGAAATTTTTTTGCAATTGTAGTTTGATGAGAATTTTTTACAAGTAAAAAGATGTAAACAGTCTTATTGATACAACTCTGAACACTAATTACATACTGTTGCTATTTAACTAATCCTTAAGACTGAATATGGATAGTGGTACTATCATATTCCTAGAAAAACAAATTCAGAATTAATACAAGAAACAAGAGACAATAAAACATATAAAGTGTAAAGCAATGAAGAAAAATGAGGGTTTGGGATTCAGACGCAACTAGATTTTAACCTGGCTCTGCAATTTACTAGCTGTGTATATGTGCACAAATTATTTAACCTCTCTGAATGTCTCTTTCATCATTTGCATAATGGATGAAATTGCTGATGACTGTGAAAGAGAAAAATACGAAAGTGATCTTCATGAATCAATTAGGCTAACAAGGATGGCAGAGAAGTCGGTGATAAGCTTGGTCATCCAATCTTTCTCAATTAAGTCCAATAATGTATAACCTTTCTTTCCATTTCATCTCTTTCAAAATGCCCAGAAATTTTAGACCCATAAGAGAGTCAAATACAGTTTCTGGCAATAACCTTCTATCATTCTCCACATAAAATATCTTTGACACAAACTACTACCTTGACTGGGATGTAGGATAACTAGAGTTGTGGTTTATCATTTTCTTTTGTCTCTGTATTTTCTTTGTGACTTTGGCCAAGTCAACCACTTTTTTATAAAATGTCCACGCTGTTCCACAAAATGATTCAAATTATTGCATAAAATAATACAAGATTAAAATGCATTGGGAAAAACAAAAAAGTAACTGCTTATTTTTAAGACCAAAATAAGACATTATGTAACTAATGCAAAAATCTAGACACATGAAGACTTTGGTTTATAAAACAAAATTTTAAGACATTATAACTAGTATATGTTAAAGAGATAAGAAGAGATAAATAAGAGTTGTATGTTTCATTTTATCTTAATATTGCATTTTATTTTATTTTACAAAGGTGCAAATTAAGAAAAAAATCATATTCAAAAAGCCCCCAAATATCATAGAACTTAGTAAGAACTTGTGTTTTTACAATGGCAACAGCAATAAATGGATTCCGAGCAGGAGTACAGGTTGTACAGGCATGCAAGAACAGACTGTGCAAATCTCCTCCCAATTCTGCATTCAATGACATCATTTTGTTAGCTTGAGATTTGCCACAGTGAAAGTATTCACACCAAGGAAATTAGAAAATTATAGGAATCAGGACTTTTTTTCAGAAAATCACCAGCACACCACTAGCTCTTGATCATAGTTACTTATGTCCTGGTTCTAGAAAAAAGACCTGCAGAGAACGGATCCCTACTGGGCTTGAGACTGTATGCAAAGCTTTCTTTAAGATCTGGAAACACTTTTTCTCATGGAAGTGCTTCTCGATACTTTAATGTGTGTAAAAATCATCTGAGGATTCATTAAAATGTAAAACCCAATTCAGTAGATCTGGACTGGGGTCTGAGATTATGTGATTTTTACATTATCCCCAGTGAAGCCTATGCTGGTCTGAGTGTTACATAAGTTGCAAAGGGTTATGGGATAACTAATTAATTTCCTTCAGCTGAACAAGGCCTTCTTGGATGGGGTGGGTTGCTTTTCCTATCAAAATTCTTCAACTACTGGTGATAAAACAAGCTCTTGAAGAAACTTCTACATAAATGACTTTTGGTTATTGTTTTAGTAGAATAGTGCAAACATATATTCCTTTTCTTCTACAAAATAGGCAACAACTTATTCTCCTTAAGCTAATTATTAATAAACTAATTATTATACTAAAAATTCTACTAAAACTGGTATAAAATCTTTGGTTACAAAATAAAGAGCAATGGTATTTTATTGTTTTACTCCCCTCTCTCAAAATTCACCAAAAGCACAGGAATGAACAGAGCGCGTGTGTGTGCGTGTGCGTGTGCATGTGTGTGTGTGTGTGTGTGTGTGTGTTTGGGTTCTTTTGGGGGAGGGGGGTAGATCTGTCTTCAAATCACAAGAAAATGACCAGAACTCTTATCCAAAAATTTTGAGACATGTCTAGAAAACACTGTGAAATATAAAGCAAAACAAGGGAGAAGATTCAGAAACAAAGTACATACCTCTTTACACTTTGAGAAGTATTCAGAGTTTCTCCAAAATATTAATAATTGTTGCTATGCTTAGTCATTTTTTAGTCAACAATCCTTTTGAGTAATTAGATTTAGAGGGATGGGAAGACAACTAGAGAAGCAGAGGATACTTCTGCAGAAACCAAGACTGACACTGCAAAATGGCATGGGAGAAGGACTTGAAGAAGAAACCATACTGATATAACATGTTTATCTATGATCTTATCAGCTGGAACTGTAAGGTGAAATGTAATAAATGATAGAAGGAAAACAATAATCACTACAGCACAAAACAGAGAGCCTAGAGCTTAACGGATTTACTGTGAATGACCAACCACTTGAATGCCAATAACTAAGAGAAAACACGCTGCTACAGGGAAAAGACTGACATTTGTTTTGAAAAGTTGCTGAAGAAAATAAACCCAAATCAAAGACATTGGCATGCCCACATCATTATCGTTTCCCCGTACTCCAAAATATGACTAGTCCCATAAAAGATGAGTAATAATCTCAAAGAAGTAAACATTAAAATTATCCAAAGAAATTGGAAAAAATGTTAGTTTCAATGAAAAGAAGCAATCAAACAGGAACAAATGACCAGTGAATAATACACATCACAGGAAGAATTGTCCAAGGAATTACAAAACAGGCTCAGCCAATTATTTCTCCACAGTCTCAAAAAATTACAAATAGCATGAGTTGGATGACAAGAAAAAGAGCTCCAATAATATATAGAGGTTCAAAACTTAGATTAGATGATAGAGAGATATAAAGGCTAACAGAACTCTGCAAATAGGTGGAAAAGAGAGAACTAAACAGTAGATACATAAGATCATATAAGAAGCAACAAAATTATACATAACATTATTGAAGATATAGTAGGGATTAACGGAAAATCAAGAATTTACACTGAATACAAGTAAAACATGAAAGAGATATTAAAATATTAAAAGCAGTATCAGAAATCCAGACAAAAGATATGCAACTCACACAGAACTGATGTTCCTGAAGAATGAAGCAAGACACATGAAGGCTGAGAAAGGCCTAAATATAGGGATAAAAAGAATATACTGTATCACAGGAAAGAAAAGGTACAGAACATTCAGCATGAGAATCTATCTGGAAAATGTTACCAAATTTCAAGGACAAATAAAGATACATGTGCACATTCAGGAACAAAGAATAAGTCATTTACAAAGACGGTTCTAGTCTCTACTTGCTACAACAGATTAACTATTACTAGACTTCCTTTCTTGTTATAAAAAAAAAAAAACACTAAAAACCCCCAAAACAAAGAAACAAAACCTAGAAAAATGTACAAAATATAAGAAACAATTGTTTTTAGACAGTGAGCAAAAAACAGTTCAGGACTGTGATCCCCAAAATCAGGAAAATAAATGAGCTGAGCACTATATTGAACACCCAGAGCATGAATTGGGGACCCCAGAAGGATCCGGCTTTAAGAGTAGGTATGGAATAGCCCTGGAGTAATGTTTACTCTACATATGAAAGCCTAGACACCAGCCTATGAAGGATCAAGCAGGTATTCAAGTTACCTAAATTACTTCCTGAAATAAATACATAAATATCAACACTCTTTTAGGAAGACTTGGAAATACAGAAACTCAATGATATAAAAAAGCAATATCTATCATACAAGAAAAAGTTCCTAGACATGCTAAGAAGCAGAAAAATATACCCATGGCCAGAAGAAAAATAAGAAACAGACACAGATATAAGAGGCATGGTGAAAACATCAGAAAAATAGATTAAAACAATTCAATAAAATATAAGTTTTAGGAGAAACCATAAACATAATAAGTAAAAGGAAGATATTTATATAAGCAAAATTGAATTTCTACAGCCCCCAAATATAATCTTTGAAATGAAAAACTCACACAATGGATTTAACAATAGATAAGACAGCACAGAAAAAAAGTAACTGAACCTGAACACATGACAATAAACACTTTTACATTTAATAATGTAAACCACAGATAGGAAAAATACTATAAAAATATGAACAGTGCCTCAGAGATGCATAGGGAAATACGTAACAGTCTAACATATGTGTAATTGTAGATTACGAAGGGTTAGAGGCAGAAAAATTATTTAAAGACGAAAAGGCTATAATGTCAACAAAAATAGCAGAGTAAGAACCTAGAAAAATTTTCTCTTTTTAAAAATAAATAACGAATATGGCAAAAAAATGTCAGAATAAACATTTTCAGAACTCTGGAAACCAATAAAAGGCATCAATCCAGGGAGTATTTATTAAAAAAATTCTTAAACTCTGTAAGGCTTCTCCTCCATAAAAACAACACAAACACTGGCAAAAAAAAAAAAAAAAATAAAAAGACAAAGTCAACTTTAAATAACTCCGGAAATTAACCAAATGCTTACAACAATCTGAGGAACATTTTTTTTTCAAAAAAAGCACAGCAGAATATTGGTATGAAATGCAATCTTTAGCATTTATACTTACACTGTTCCCATATCCCTTATCTCAACTCTATTGTAGCCTTAAAAATATCTCCGTGAGAACCAGCAGTCTAGAAGGCACTAGAGGGGGCTGAGTGCATTTGGAGCTGTAAAAAAAGCCCAGTTCTCTCAGATTTGTACTATTTGACATGCCCGTCAGCTCCCTCAATATCTCCATTCTCAGGATATTTTCTTATTTGAACTGTTTCAGAACTCACTCAGTATGAACACTAGTAACCCTAGAGTGATAAAAAAAAATCTTTAGTAATTGTTTAGCATTGCAAGGTCCTCAGGTGTTCATATCACTTGGGGCTAACAAAAGACTTACAAAAATAATTAAAAGTAAAAATTGGAGAATGAGGTTCCATATGGGGTCGTTGAAAAGCTCCAGTATATCCCTGGGAATCTAGAAGGCCATGTACATATACAGAACTGTGCAAATGCCCAGTACAGACATGAGAAAGCCCCAATCTTTTACCTGTGACTGACACTGAGGCTCTGCATAAGCAGAATTGTAAACAGCAGAGCATTGCACACTTGCTCCAGCACCCATAGTGACCCCAAAGAAACGACAGAGAGCCTTGTTGGTTCAAGTCATTTAAAATTATTATCTAATTATTAGTATTAGCTAAGACCACTAAGCGATCTAAGCAGAGACTTCAGTGCATGTATATGATAAATGATTATTTTATAAAATTATTTAAGGAAAGTCACTAAATAAACAGCAACAACAAATACAACAAATAACAACAACAACAACAACAACAAACCTGGAGATAGGGAAAAATCTGATTACCAGTTTTGACATGTTATAATATTTAAATGTCCATGTTTTAATCCAAAATTATGAGACCCACAAAGAAAGAGGAAATACGGCCCATACACATGAAAATAAAAATTTGTGAACAGAAACTGTCTCGGAGAAAGCCAAGACATTGGACTTATAGACAGACTTAAAATCACCTATTATATGATATTTAAATAAAACTTGGAATATATAATAAAGTATACAATCAATACCTTACAAAAAAACTATCTATAAAGGGATAGAAATTATAAAAATAACCAAATAGAAATTAAGAACTTAAAAACTATAATAACTAAAATAAAAACACAGGGTATACCAAAAGTCTCCATACATAGGAAAAATGGGAAATTGTAGCTAAATGTACCTTTATTCACAAAATATTCATTAGAAAATTTTATAAAATTTTTCCTTTGTATAGAGATTACTATATATGCTAGATGGGCACAACAGTAAATTTGAACTGACAACAGAATGAATCAGTGAACTTGAAGATGGATCAACTGAGATTATACAGTCTAACAAACAGAAAAAGGATTGAAGTAAAAATAACAGAGGCTCAGAGAGCTCTGGACACCATCAAGCACACCAACATATGCATACTAGGAGTGTCAGAAGAGGAGAAGAGAGAGATAGAAAGTGACAGAAAGAGTATATGAAGAAACAATTGTCATGAAACTTCCCAAATTTGAAAAAAAACTATACAAGTTCATATCAAAGAAGCTAAAAAATGTCCAAGTAGAATAAACTCAAAGAAATCCACAACTAGGCACATTCTAGTCAAATTGATAAAACCCAATGACAAAAAGTAATTATTGAAATCAGCAAGAGAAAAAGACTTGTATTAATCTATTTTCTGTTGCTTATAATAGAATACCAAAAACTGGGTAATTTATAAAGAAAAGGAATTTATTTCTTACAATTATGGGGAATGAGAAGTTCCAGGTTAAGGGGTGGCATTTGGTGAGAGATTTCTTGCTGGTGGGGGACTCTCTACAGAGTCCCTAGACAGCACAGGGTATCACATGGCCAGGGGGCTGAGCATGTTAACATGCTAGCTCAAGGCTCTCTTACTCTTCTTATAAAGCCACCACTTGCCCTCTCATGATAACCCACTAATCCATTAATTTACGAATAGACTAATCCATGCCTAAGGGCAGAGCCCTAGTGGTCCAATTACCTCTTCTAGCCACCCCCCACTTCTCAATACTGCCACATTGGGGATTAAATTTCAACATGGGTTTTAGAGGGGACAGATATTCAAACTGTATCAGGATCCATCACATACAAAAAAACTTAGTAAAATTGACAGTTGACTTCTCAAAATAAACCAAGGATTCCAGAAGGCAGTGGGAATAAATATCCAAAGTGATAAAGCAAAAGGACTGTCAACTAGTATTTACCCAGCAAAACTATCCTTAAAATATGAAGAAGAAATTAAGCCATTGCTACATAAAAATTGAGACAATTTGTGACCTGCAGACCTGCCCTACCTACATAAAATACTAAAGGGAGTCTGTCCGGTTGAAATTAAAGTGTACTAGTCAGTAATATGACTCCACATGAAGAAAAAAAGAGCATTAGTAAAGGTAATTAAAAAATTATCAATCTATTTTTGTGAGTAACACTTTTCTCCTCTCTGATGAGTCAGTTCAACTGGATGAAGTAATAATTTAAAAATTTGTTGATGGGATCAAAATGCATATAGATAAAATTTGTGTGATGATAGCAAAAAGGAGAGGGAAGAAAAGTAACTATATTGCAGCAAATTTTTGTATACTGTTAATATTAGTACCAATCTAAACTAAACATTTTTTTAATTTAATATGTTCATTGTAACATGAAGGTCATTCACTGGGGGAAAAACATTCAAAAACAAATTAAAGCAAATAAAAAACAAGTAAAAATTGTAAAATGGAAAACATCAATTTAACACAAAACAAGGCAATAACATATTAATAGAAATCGCAGAACAAAATAGACACAAGATATATAGAAAACAAGTGGCAATAAGATTGCCATCATGTATCCTACCTTATCAGAAATTATCTTTAAAAATAATGGACTAAACACTCCAATCAAAAGGCAGATTGGAAAATAGGATGAAAACAAAATCCAACTAATTACTGTTGACTAGTAGCAAACTGTAGATTAAACACCACAAATAGTATGAATACTAAAAGATAATAAAAATTTTCTACGCAACCTATAACAAAAAGTGAGTTTAAGTAGCTATACTAATATCAAACTAGACTTTAAGACTAAAAATGTTGCTGGAGACCAAGACATTTTGTACTTACATAAGGATCAATCTTTCAAAAGACATGAGAGTTATAAACACATAGGCACCCCAAAACAGAGCCTGACCATATATTAAGCAAAAACTGAAAGAATTAAGGGAATAAAAACTGAATAATAATATAATCATGTATTACTTAACAACAGCAATACCTTCTGAGAAATGCATCTTTAGGCAATTTTGTCATTGTTGCAAACATCATGCACAAACCTGGACTCTACAAATCTGTAAAGCATGTTGCTGTACTGAATATTGTAGGCAATTGTTACATAGTGGTATTTGTATATCTAACCATATCTAAACATAGAAAATATGCAGTAAACATATGGTATAAAAGATAAAAAATGGTACAACAGTAGAGGATGGATGCTTACCATGAATGGAGCTTGCAGGACTAGAATTTGTTCTGAGTGAATCAGTGAATAAGTGGTGAGTAAATGTGAAGGCCAAGGACATTACTATATACTACTGTAGACTTTATACAAGATGCACACTTAGGCTATACCAAATTTATAAAAAAGTATTTTTCCTTCTTCAATAATAAATTAAGCTTATTGTAATTTTTTACTTGATAATTTTTTTTGTTTTGTTTTGTTTTTATTTCAGCTTATTATGGGGGTACAAAAATTCTGGTTAGATATATTGCCCATGTCCCTCCCATTCCCTCGAGTCTGAGCTTCAAGCGTGCCCATTCCCCAGACAGTGCACATCGCACTCATCATGTA
>JAQIFY010002122.1:0-13599 GCA_028533085.1 Varecia variegata | reverse complement strand
GCGGGTGGATCGCTCAAGGTCAGGAGTTCGAGACCAGCCTGAGCAAGAGTGAGACCCCGTCTCTACTAAAAATAGAAAGAAATGATCTGGCCAACTAAAAAAATATATATAGAAAAAATTAGCCGGGCATGGTGGCGCATGCCTGTAGTCCCAGCTACTCGGGAGGCTGAGGCAGGAGGATTGCTTAAGCCCAGGAGTTCGAGGTTGCTGTGAGCTAGGCTGACGCCACGGCACTCACTCTAGCCCGGGCAACAGAGCAAGACTCTGTCTCACAAAAAAAAAAACAACAAAAAAACAAAAAAAACAAATGGGCACAAAGCATATAGCTTAATGAATTTTCACAAGCTAAACACATCTGTAAAACCAGCACTAGGTGGCATTTTATTTTTTAGAGACAGGGTCTCGCTGTTGCCCAGGCTGCAGTGCAGTGGTGCAATCATAGGTCACTGCAGCCTTGATCTCCTGGGCTCAAGCAATCCTCCGGCCTCAGCCTCCCAAGTAGCTGGGACTACAGGTGTGTGCCACCACACGCAGCTCATTTATTTATTGTAGAGATGGGGTGTCAATGTTACCCAGTCTGGTCTTGAATTACCTTTTCATATTCTTTGCTCATTCTTCTATAGATGATTCTTTTTTAAAATCAACTTGAGGATTTCCTATTCCATACACTAATCCACTATCTCTTAAAGTATTTTTCTGTTTTTAGTTTGTCTTTTGTAGCAACCTTTATCATTTACAAGTTATTAATTTTTTTTTTTTTTTTTTTGAGACAGAGTCTCACTCTGTTGCCTGGGCTAGAGTGCCGTGGCATCAGCCTAGGTCACAGCAACCTCAAACTCCTAGGCTCAAGCGATCCTCCTGCCTCAGCCTCCTGAGTAGCTGGGACTACAGGTATGTGCCACCATGCCCGGCTAACTTTATATATATATTTTTTTAGTTGTCCATATAATTTCTTTCTATTTTTAGTAGAGACGGGGTCTTGCTCTTGCTCAGGCTGGTCTCGAACTCCTGAGCTCAAATGACCCACCCGCCTCGGTCTCCCAGAGTGCTAGGATTACAGGTGTGAGCCACCACGCCCGGCCTACAAGTTATTAATTTTGATTATGGTTTTGGTCTTGTTTAAGAAGGCTATCCCAAAACTAAGGTCAGAAATATTTTCTTCCAATACTCTATAGTTTAGTATTTTATAGATTTTTCACTATACCTAGATTTTATAAGTGGTGTGAGGCAGGGATCTAGCCTTTTTCCAATTGTTTCAATATCCTAAGACATCTTTAGTCCACAAACATGAATGTACTACATACACAAGAATCTACTTCTTACTACATGCTATTCTCTTCCAATAACTTTTAGGCCAATACTACGTTTACTACATTCTCTTAATTGCCACAGCCTTATGTTTTGATGTCTCCTGGGAGCCAAAATCCTCCTCGATGTTTTGCCTATCCTTGTATAGTTATTCGTTCATGAATCTTGACACCAGCATTTCAAGTTCCAGGAAATCTCGGGTGAATTTTAGACACATAATATGTTGGATACACACTGTGGTCTAGTTGAGCACATTTACTCACTTGGGCCCGAAGGTCAGATATACAGATGAACTTCTTAAGCACGTTCTTGGGAAGGATATATGTATAACCAGTCTCCTTGATGTCATCAGATGAAACATAGATGTGATTGGTCCTTAAGTGCAGGTTGGCAGCAGAGATGGCCCTAAAACCAGGTAGGGAATGTCAGCATCTCTCAGCCTAACCACCTTAGGCAGTGCCAGCAAGCCCTTCCATCCCTACCCTCTTGCCCTTTACAGTACCTGACCCTCCATTCAGTCTTCGATGAGAAAGTCTGGGTCTCGTAGTTGCTGGTGGTAGAGGTGATGATCTCATCACCATGCTTGTTGACAGTGCGAGTCTGTGTTGCAGTCAGCTGTGACTGTTCCTTGGTTTGCTTCTCAATCTCGGCTATCTGCTGCCGCTGCTGTGATGGTGCTGAGATCTCCATCCCCAAGATGATGTCTCGAATTTCTGATTGTGTCAGTGATGCTACGTTCACACTGTGGGGACAATGTGGTTACACCACAAGGATCCCTTCCCCTTGGTCATTTCTGCTTCAATGGCAAAGGTATAACTTGGTAGGACAGGGCAGCCCATATTCTTGTCCCAGACAATCCTCAAGTGACACTTCTAAAGAAGTGTGAAGTGGAGATGCACAAATACGTCTAAGATTCATCAGATTGCAAGCAGGATGGCATTCTGCATGTGTACCTTCTAGCTATTCACCATCCTTAACTCCCACTCTTCCTTGACAAGAACTGCCCTGGCTCAGGACAATCTCAAAAATTGAAACACCAGAAACCATAGAATACTGGTTATCCGAGGAGGTATTTATTGTCAGTCACCCTAGGGGGTATTTGGAAATCTATGGACATTTTTGGTTGCCACGATGACAGGGAAGGAGGGGAGGGGAGGGGAAGAAGGTGTGATAGTGCTATCAGCAGTGGTACACGGGGTCCAGGATGTTAAGACTTCCTGTAATATATGGACAGTAAAGAAATGCCCTACTCAAAATGGCAACAGTGCCTCCACTGAGAAACAATGGCCAAGAGCCAGAGTGAAGCCCTGAAACACAGATTTTCTATACTATCTGAAGATGCTGCCTAGCACTCTTCCATAGGCATCTCTAAGATAACTTCTTGAGAAACTTCTGAGCCTAAATGTTTCAAAACCCCAGAAGCCATATACTGAGCCACCCACTTGACCCTTTTTAGACCTCCCATCTGTCTCCCCAGCACCACTGCTCACTTGTTTTTCTTGCCATAGTCGGCCAAGATAAGATCCTTGAGCTGCACCTCCACCTTGATCCACTCCTCATCAGTCAGAGTGGGCCAGATGTGGTGTGGTTCTGTAATAGTAGTCTTATCTGGCTTCAGGATCACCTTTGCCCGGTCATTGTTCACGTGCAGGGCACGAAGAATCAGGATGAGTCGGGAGAAAGCCTGGGAGGAGATTTGGAAGAGTGGGGGCAAGTTAGCTGTTTGAGGCTCTCCCCTTTTTCTCTATCCTATCCTTTCAGGAAACCCAAGAATGGATTTCAAACTCTAAGGTCCCAACCCCCGCCATGAGCCCAAGTTTGTGCCCCATCCACAGAATGAAAATGTGAAAATGGCCCCCTTAAAGCAGCCTGTGGGAAAACCTAAGGTACAGGATCTTCTCCTAACCCTAAACCCACTCCTCTTAGAGTGACCCTCTCTCTTCCTGAGGTGGCTTCATACCGTGTAAGATGAAATAGTCTTGAGCCAGTCATCATAGAGGTTGAAGAGAACCATCTGGGGCTCAGTGGCTTTGAGGATTAGATCCCCAAACTTTTCCACCTTGAGGCAAGCCTGGAAGGGGAGTTGGAGCTCTGATCCTTTGATTACGATATTGGGGAAGTCCAGCAAGTGCACCTAAGACAAGATCAAGTCCAAGATTAGAAACAGAGCCTAGAGGGCTCAGGCCTTCTTTCTTCTACCTTGTCCACCCTCCTCTTACCTCCAATGGATCCAGCATGCCCTTCCTGGTGACAATGATCTGTTTGGGCTGCTCCTCCACAGGCAGAGATCGGATGAGGGCAGCCACCTCCTCAGCTGTCTTCCACTTAGCTAACTAAAAACAAGAGAGAAGAAAATGGAAATTGAGTTGCTACTCTCCTAGATCAACTAGAACAGAAGGATCTTAGTCTTGAAATAATCAAACTGTTTCTCCTGAACACTGGTGTTGAATGTTAGGTACTCAGAAGGTAGAAAAAGCATCAGATGATCTTTTCCAAAAGGGTTTTTCAACCTATACAAGATAATACCACAAGCCAGTATATGATTATGTGCTAAACCATTTACTGTATTATAGGAGTTCAGAAACAAAAGAAATTAAGGCTAATAGGATCATAAAACACTACACAGGCCAGTGCACTGGCTCACGCCTGTAATCCTAGCACTCTGGGAGGCCGAGACGGGAGGATTGCCTGAGATCAGGAGTTCAAGACCAGCTTGAGCAGGAGTGAGACACCGTCTCTACCAAAAATAGAAAAATTAGCTGGGTATGTGGTGATGCATGCCTCTAGTCCCAGCTACTCGGGAGGCTGAAGCAGAGGATTGCTTGAGCCCAGGAGTTGGAGGCTGCTGTGAGCTAGGCTGATGCCATGGCACTCTAGCCCAGGCAACAGAGCAAGACTCTCTCAAAAACAAACAAATAAAAAAACAAACAAAAAAGAACACTGCACAAAGAAATAAGTCTTAAGAGATAAGACTGTGATTAAAGGAAATGGGGGACTTCATTCTAGAAAGAAAGAAAAAAATGAGTGAAGCTACAAAGATGGAGATGAGTATCAGGGTTTTGGGATTCCCAAATCTGGAATTTGGGAAGAGGAAACACACTATAAAGGAAGAGAAACCATGGCTGGACAGGTATAGCCCAGCCAAATTTCAAATACCTATGTAGCCAAAGAAGAGGTACTTCAGCAAGAAGGAAGGTCCTACTAAAGGTTTTGAGGTAGAGAGAGATTTACTAAAAGTGATGCTTTAAGAATATATGTTCCCTTTATAAAGATGATTTTTGGTAGCCCTGTTCAAGATTAGAGATGGGATATTCAGGAAGCAGAGAGACCAGCTGGTAATGAAGCACCTCACACACTCTTGGACCTCCTATAGGAGAATATTTCCCACATTAAGTAATTCAGAGGATACGTTCAAATGAGATGCTCTCAGTGTTTCAACAGAGAAAAATAGATTCCCTCTCTCATTGCCTCGCTCTTTTCAAGAATAAGAGGCAGCAAGGTTCTGTCGCCTTTCCATCCTTTAACCTTCTCACCTGCCCCAAACGTTTCTGTCCAGCCCACACCGATGTGTGGATTATCTTGAGGAACAGCTGCCCTGTGCGTGGGTTGAAGATGAAGATGGCCCCATTGATGGGCTTGGTTGTCAAATTTCCTTCAAAGGTCTAAAGAATGATTACATTAGTTAGCAAAGCCCGACACAACCACCCTGCCTTCATCCCAATATGCACACACACTGTCCTATTTCCCTCCCATAGGCATATAAAGTCCCACACCCCTATATTGCTTTTAATACTTACCTTGTGGATAGTCACTCTGTAGACATTAGTGTCATCCACAAACCAGATAATCTGGTTGGAGAAGAGCTCACCATAGTTCTGAGAGGACAGATAAGGCTCAGTGGGCTCAGATGAATAGAGTTGCAGCCCTTTGCGGATCCGTTCACGTAACACATACAAGGCAGGGTTTGCCTTCATGATCTTGGCCATGGCCTGCTGTATGAGAGGTTTGCTGCCTGGGAACCAGTTTCCATAGGCACTGTGAGGGTGGAGGAGTCAAGAAAAATTAAATCAGGCTGACAGCCCCAGGAACAAGGCAAACTGCAACTCTACAGCAGGAAGAAAGACTGTTGGCCAGGCTGACAATAGTCCGCTCATGTACATACAGGCTGAGAGAAAGAGTCAGTGACCCAGAGGAGAAAAGCACCAAACCTCATCTCACCCAGGCAAACTAAAAAAGCATGACTACAATAAAGTATGGGGTTAATGGAAAATATATGCTTCTGAGCCCCAACTCACCTGTGCAAGTTATAGGCCAAGTCAATGGCTATGAGTACACCTGTGGGCGAGGGGTAGATACTCATGTTGTCTGTGGTATAGTCCAGGAACTTGGCCCGGGCGTAGCGCTCAATGTCATGGGAATCATAGTCCCCCCAGCGCAACTGGATGTCAATCCAATACTTCTGTGTGGTGGTGCTGTCCATCACATCCCTGAGGGTAGAGAGGGGGTCAGGCTTCCAAGAAGCCCTGGGCATAACTAATGTCCCCAGAACCACAAGACTTCCCAGTCACTCACCCAAGTCCCCAAACCACCCTCCCTCTGCTTGTTCCAGATCAACAAAACCCCCAGAGAAACAGCAGACCTGACTGAGGGCACTGATAGGCTCCCGGGGTAGCACTGGCATGGAGTTTGAAAGAAAAGCAGGCAGGGACAATTCCTAAAGTCGTAATGCTAGAAAAACAGTAAAACTAAGGTTGCTCCTAGATGCTTGCCTAGGGCTGAGTCATAAGGCACTTACTTGGAGTCGGCCAGCAGTGAGGGCCGGGAGACATTCCACTTATAGGAGGCAAAGAGCAGTATATCTGCACAAGAAGAGTTCATCTTATAGGATTTTCGGGGATGGATTGTCTCCTTTTGTACTGTCTCAATTTCCAGTGCATCCAGTTCCTGGTCAAACACCTAAAGGCAAAAGTGAAGACATTATGATTTTTATGGAAGCCCAGTTAGAATGAGGGTTTGTACAATTTAAGATAATAAGGCAACAGGAATCTCATCCTCAGAGCTTCTAGGAGGCACTGCCCACATATAAAAGAGCAAAATGATCTCTTTTTGTGGTGTCCTCTCCTGTCAATTCTAGCCCACCTGACACAAGTCCATAACGATGCTCTCATGGATCTTCTGCCATAAGTGAGCTCGGAAGATCTGGATGAGAGAGATCTTCAGCGTGGGGATTTTGCCATGCATGAAGATACCTGTCAGGTCCAGCTGCACCTGAAAGCCTACGTATACCTGCCAGGAAAAAGAGAATCTGGCATTAGAGATCAAGAGACTTTGGTACTCGGGACATAATTAAGGGAGTAGAAACAGCTTGATTTTAGTTTCCCATCTCCCACATCTACCAATCACACTCACATTGGCTCGATTGATGGTTGGGGACCACCAAAGAGTGAATCTACGATTGGGAATCTGGTTCAATCCCGATCGCTGAGCATTAGTTAGCTTCTTCCACTTCATAGACTCCTCAAAGCCACTGGCCTTCTCCCTGGGGAGCAGAAGAACCAGGTGAGGTGATGTCCTGCCATCTGCCAGTACACTACTGACTTCCTGGGAGTGGCTGTCTGGGAAACACCATAGGAGACAAAGGCACACAACCTCAAAAGGTTGTAATAGGTCCCTGTGAAAGGAGAAGAGAATCCTCACCAGAAAAGCCCCTCCCAGGTAGGGAAGTAAGTGCCCTTGAAGAGCGTGTGTTCCAGAATGCCTTCCACGCCACCCAGGGCCTGGATCATGTCCGTTCGGTAGTTGTTCAGGTTCCAGAGCTTCCCGTCATGCCGCTGGTGTGTCCACCAGAAGGGGTTCTGCTTCAAAACCTAGATGGCAAGCGAGGCAGACACAGTCAAGCTTCTAGGCACTTACCATCCCAGGTTTCCAGGGTGCTCCTGATTCAGGGAAAATCTCTCCACTATCCTCTCTCCACATACCTGGTACTGCTTAAAGTCAGTTCGGACACGCCAGCCCTTATCATAAGCCAATGTGTGCCGGTCCTTCTGGAAAAGGGTATTGATTCGAGGAATGCCCCGATCCCATGAATCTTCTAGATCTTCTAAAGTTAGCCGTCTACCAAAGAAACAAAGATTAAAGTCAAAACACTCTCATATGAAGAGTTTAGCATTCCTTCCTAGCCAACGATAATTGGAGTCAGGAGTAGAACTTGCCTTCTCGCCTCGAAAAATATGGCATGCTCCACTCCCAAATTCTACACAGGACTCAAAGTTTACCACCTTCCCCTGTCCCAGAGTTGGTCCGCCCTCCTAGATGCCCACCTGTTCTGGGCAATGGCCTCCTGTCTCTTGAGTGCATACTCAGCCCAGACCCGCTGGGAATCGATGAATTCACTCTCCCATGGCTGTATGTAGCGGTATAAATTGGGAATCAGTTGGTCTTCTTCATGGCTCATTCCTGAACGAAAGTGTGTGATACCTACGTCTGTCTGCTTAGACCACCTGTTTTGGGGCACAACCAAGATTAGAAAAAAATAAAGCTTAAAGTAAAGAAATACCCCCTTCCCTCAGGGTCTAAGCAACAAGATCTAGCATGATTTTTCAACCAAGCCCTACCTGAGGTCAGACTGGGGAATGAGCACATGACCCATTGAGAGCATTCCGAGTCCACCCAACTCCTTAGGGGTGTAGAACACAACAGGGGGAAAGCGACTTGGCATTTTGGAGTTCAGTCCAATCTTGATACGTGTCTGGATCTTGTTCTCACACTTTACCAGCAAGTCCAGGAGTTCCTGGGTGTTCACTACAGCCTCCCGAAAGTATGTCATCAGGCCAATGAGAGCTGTATTCCACTTATTCACAATCTAAAGATAGTAGAAAAAAAGTAAATTATAGATGAACTGTAAGGGGTGGGGATGGGGACCATATAATCCAGTTTGTTCTATCCCTAATACTCAAGAAAGATTTGAGCTCAACATCACTGCCATTAGGGAAATACAGAAATCAAAACTACAATGTCATTAGGATGGACATAATTAAAGAGAGATAACAAGTGTTAACAAGGATGTGGAAAAAATGGAATCCTTACATACTACTGATGGGAATGTAAAATCGAGCACTTTGCCACTTTGGAAAACAGTCTAGCAGTTCCTCAAAAGGTTGAACACAGAAAAAAAGATTGTACCCTAGGCACATACCCATGAAAAATGAAAACAACATTTGTATACACAAAAATGTCTATATAAGTGTTAATAGCACCATTATTTATAATAGCCAAAAAGTGACAAAAAACCCAAATGTCCATCAATTTACAAATGGATAAACAAAATGCAGCATTTTTCATACAATGAAATGTTACTAATCCATGAAAAGAACTGAATTACCTTTGCCTTTGCTTTGTTCGTATAAGATAAATAATTTAAAAAGGACTGGCCAGGCGCGCTGTCTCATGCCTATAATCCTAGCCCTCTGGGAGACCAAGGCGGGGAGACTGCCTGAGCCCAGCAGTTTGAGACCAGCCTGAGCAACAGTGAGACCCCATCTCTACAAAAAATAGAAAAAGCAGCTGGGCGCAGCGGCAAGCGGCTGTAGTCCCAGCTACTCAGAAGGCTGAGGCAGGAGAATGCTTGAGCCTAGGCAGGAGTTTGTGGTTGCTGTGAGCTATGATGACACCACTGCACTGTAGCCCAAGTGACAGTGAGAGATTCTGTCTCAAACAAAAAAAAAAAAAGACTAAAGTATGATACATACTATGATACGGACAAACCTTAAACACATTACACTAAGTGAAAAAGCAGCCAGACAAAAAAGGCCACACATTGTCCACAACAGGCAATTCTACACAGACAGAACGTAGTTGCCAGGGACTGGGCAAGGGGGAAGAATGAAGAATGAGAGACTGCTAATGGGAATTTCTTTTGGGGGTGATGAAAATGTTATAGAATTAAGATAGTGCTGATGGTTGCAAAATTTTTGGATCTACTGAAAACCATCTAATTATACATTTAAAAGTATGAATTTTATGGTATGTGAATTCCACCTCAATTAAAAAAAATGAATTGAGGCAACAGAAACACTGTTAAAATAAGACCAGATATAGTGAGTAAACTCATCTCAGGGTGTGCAGAGAAAAAAAAAAAGAAAGGATGGAAAAAAAATCATCAAAAATAGGGGAAATAAAACTAACGATGGCTGATTAGGGTGGCTCACACCTATGATCTCAGCCCTATGGGAGGCTGAGCCAGGAAGATCACTTGAGGCTAGGAGTTTGAGACCAGCCTGGGCAATAGTGAGACCCCATCTCTACAAAAAAACAAAAAAATTAGACAGGTGTGGTGGCGTGCACCTGTAGTCCTAGCTCTTTGGGAGGCTAAGGTGGGAGCACTTGAGCCCAGGAGTTCAAAGCTGCAATTAGCTAAGCTCATACCACTGCAGTCCAGCCTGGGTCTACAGTGAGTTGAGACCCTGTCTCAAAAAACAACAACAACAACAACAAAAAACCCACCAAGGCCACAGAAACTGCCCTCCCAGTATAATTAACTAGAAAACTAAATGAGATTTAAAACAATGTTTTTAGACAACTGACAACAGGCAGCACATACTATGACTCTTGAGAAAAGGGAAACAGACGAAGTGAAACCTACAACTGTCCCAGTTTATTGCCTAGTGGCAGTTTCCAAGCAGCAGCACATACATGGGAAGGTAATAGAAACAGAGCCCAAATAGTCTCACTGAATTGAAAAGACAGAGACCTGGGTTCGGGGGTCCAAGGAAACTAGAATTTGTAGGGTACAAGCACTGGAGGGAAGGACTGTACACAGAAATAGATCTCTGGAGATCCATGAAGGGATTCCCCTCATGTTTTTTGGCTGAGTAGCACTCTGTAACACAGTAAAACTCCATGAGGCCAGAGAAAGAACCACTGGAAAACAGTAGGCTGAATAAGTCCCACAGCTCATACAAGGCTGGGAACAGTTTGTGTGTCACCACCAGCCAGTGTAGAGACCCCTTGTAATACATGAGAATCAAGTAGATTGCAGAAAACTAACAACTTAGTAATGGAGGTAAACTAGACCCAGAAAAAAGGCTACACTAGATCTGCCAGAACCAAACTTAAAAGCAAACCTCAAAAGGATCAAACTAATAGTTACTTAACTGCATACCAGTATAGAGCCCAACATTCTTTAAGAAATGTAACAAAGGCCGGGTGCGGTGGCTCACGCCTGTAATCCTAGCATTCTGGGAGGCCAAGGCGGGAGGATCGCTCGAGGTCAGGAGTTTGAGACCAGCCTGAGCAAGAGCAAGACCCCCGTCTCTACTAAAAATAGAAAGAAATTAGCCAGGCATGGTGGCGCATGCCTGTAGTCCCAGCTACCCGGGAGGCTGAGGCAGGAGGATCGCTTGAGCCCAGGGGTTTGAGGTTGCTATGAGCTAGGCTAACGCCACGGCACTCTAGCCCAGGTAAGAGAGTGAGACTCTGTCTCAAAAAAGAAAAAAAAAAAACAAACATATATGAAGGCAAAATAAAGACTTTTCAGACAAACAAAAAGCAGAGTGTATTCATTGCCAGTAGACCTTTGCTACAAGAAATGCTAATGGAAATTCTTCAAGCAGAGGGGCAGCATACCAGATGGAAATTTGTATCTACACAAAGTAATGGAGAATACTAGAAATAGTAAGTATGTGGGTAAAATGTAAAGAACATTTTTTCTCATTTTGCTATTTCTATAAAAAGATAAAGGCTGTTTAAAACAAAAATAGTAATGAAGTATTGTAGCATTTATAATTCATGCACAATTAAAACATATGACAAAAATACAAGGAGTAGGAGGAGAGTGGAAGTATATTATTGTAAGGTTCTTGTACTATATGTGAAGTAATTGGTAGTAGACTAATAGTCACAGTAGACCATGGTAGATTAGGAATATATACTGTAAACCCTACAGGAAACAAAATAAAAACAAAACAAAGATGTGTAGCCAAAAAGTGAAGAGTGGGGATAAATTAAAATCATAAAACAACTAAATCCAGAAGGCAGGAAAAAAGAAAAGCAGAAAGAATAAAAAACAAAAAACAAAATGATAGATTTAAACTCATCTATATACTTAAAAATTTTTTTTTTTTTTGAGATAGGGTCTCTTGCTTTCTCATCAACTCTGGAGTGCAGTGGCAGAATCATAGTTTACTGCACCCTCCAACTTGGGCTCAAATGACCCTCCTGCCTTAGCTGCCCGAGTAGTTGGGACTATAGGCGCACACCGCCACACCGGACTAATTTTTTTTTTTTTGCTATCGCCCAGGCTGGTCTCAAACCTCTGGCCTCAAGTGATCCTCCCACCTTGGCCTCCCAGAGTGCTAGGATTACAGGCATAAGCCACTGCACCCAGCCTGTATTAACCCTAACTGGAAGTATTTAGATCATTTGTAAGGCAAAGATTGTCAAGCTGGATTTAAAGAAAAAGCAAGATTTGACTATAAGTTGTCTACAAGAAATAAACTTTAATTATGAAGACATTATTAGTCTTCATAGGTTAAAAGTAAAAAGATGGAAAAAGACGCCCATGCAAACACAAAACAAAGTTGGAGTGGCACTACTGATATAAGACAAAGGAGACTTCAGAACAGCGAATATTATCACGAATAAAGAGAGACATTTGATAATGATAAAGAAGTCAATTCATTCAGAAGGCATAATAATCCTAAGTACATTACGTACCTAATAAAAGAATTTCAAAATATATGAAGGAAAAAATGATGGACTTGAAAGAAAAAATAAATTCACAGTTGTAAGTAGAGATTTCTAATACTCCCTCCATAATAAATGATAGAAGTTGACCAAAAAAATATTAAGGACATAGAAGAGTTGAACAATGCAATCAATCGACTGGACCTGACATTTATAAAACACTCTACCCAATAATCGCAGAATACAGATTCAAGTACTCATGGGACAGTTACCAAAATAGACCATATATGCTGGGCTATAAAACAAGTCTCAAAATATTTTTCAAAAGTAAGATCAGGCCGGGCGCGGTGGCTCACGCCTGCAATCCTAGCACTCTGGGAGGCCGAGGCAGGTGGACCGCTCGAGGTCAGGAGTTCGAGACCAGCCTGAGCAAGAGCGAGACCCCGTCTCTACTAAAAATAGAAAGAAATTATCTGGCCAACTAAAATATATATACAAAAAATTAGCCGGGCATGGTGGTGCATGCCTGTAGTCCCAGCTACCCGGGAGGCTGAGGCAGTAGGATCGCTTGAGCCCAGGAGTTTGAGGTTGCTGTGAGCTAGGCTGACGCCACGGCACTCACTCTAGCCCGGGCAACAGAGCGAGACTCTGTCTCAAAAAAAAAAAAGTAAGATCATATAGAGTATGTTCCCTAACCATAATGGAATCAAACTAGAAACTAATAATGCAAACCGCCAAATATTTAAAAATTAAACAGCATACTTCTACATTGCCTGTGGGTAAAATATGAACTCATAAGGGAAATCAGAAAATATTTTTAACTGAATGAAAATGAAAACAACAAATTAAAATTTGAGGAACACAGCTAAAGCAGTGCTTAGAGGAAAATTTACAGCACTGAATAGTTCTACTGGGAAAAAAGCAAGGTCCAAAATTGATCATCTAACCATTCACCTTAATAAACTGGAAAACTAGAGCAAATTAAACTCAAAGTAAGCAAAGAGAAGGAATTAATTCAACAAAAAAGAGAAAAAAGGTAAAATTAATGAAGACAAAGCTGGTTCTTCGACAAAATTTAGAAAGATAGCAAACCACAGAATACCAATTGATAAAATCTTTCAGGCAAAGACTATGTCTCCTGGACAATTACTGACGTGAAAGAGCATATTGGCTGGAGTTACAGAATTTGCCTTAAGCTAACTTCAGACAAGCAAGGAGAAAGGACTGCAGAGTGAGGTTAACGGCTCAAACCAAATCACAAAAGCTAGACTGAGCATCTAGCATGTCCACAGGATGAGACAACCAAGGCAAAAGACCTATAAATAGAAAGGCAGGCCAGGGCCACAGTGAGCGGCTAGATGTGGAGGTTAAGTGCAAACTGACTTAAGTTGGACTACTACCACCAGGGTTAGTAAATTCTGACTGCACTTGGTTCTTGGAATTGCTAATTTATATCACAGAACACTTCAGTTCTGCTGTAGTTACCAGTGCTTTATTCCTAGGGAGAGGGATTATGAATTCCCAAGGAGTCTAATATGCCTTTAAGAATAGTAGAAATTCCCTGGGGATGAGAGAGGCAAGAAGGAAAATAATATATATATATTTTTT
>JAQIFY010002121.1:0-13599 GCA_028533085.1 Varecia variegata | reverse complement strand
GGCTCGGACTCGTGGGATTGGGTGGGACATGGGCAATATATCTATGCAGAACTTTTGTACCCCCATAATAAGCTGAAATAAAAAAAAAAAAACCCCTCTGGACTATTATTTTGAAACTTTGCTTTCATTTTGCAATGCTATTAAAGAGCTCTTAGCATTTAATTAAGTTCTTGGACTCTAGAGAAAAGACATTTTAAAAAAGCATTTATTATATTAGAAAAGCTCGTGTTTTACACTGGGAGAAATATAACTGTATCCACATATAGCAGCATCAGTTATTATTGGATATATTCCTAAACCTTTTCAAATTTGTAATTCTAAGAAAAGCTATTTGTTTTGTATTATTAATATTAATAAGCACAGATATATACAATTGAATTTTTTCCATAGAGATTCTTTTCACTGCTTAACTTTCACTAATCTGAGAAGGACTAATTTTGTTGGTCAAATAGCTTTAAGAATTGATGCTATGTGATAACTGAGGAAACATTTAGTGGCTAATGTATTGGAGTGGTGCATATGGTTGTCACTGCATATTACCTATTATTGTTGATCAAAGTAACAATACACATTTATTGCACATTTACTGTAATAAGTATAATATTTATTTACTCCTTACAACAACCCTATGAGATAGGCAGAAGTAACATTCAAAACACTTACCAAGCTATCAGGTATGGGCTCTGGCCTATTGGAATGAATTCAGGCCACAGAGCTGTAGCAGTGCCATAAGGTCCCTGCTCTTCAAGCCTTTAGATTTTTAATAGCAGCATTGTGGGGCATAGGGGTGACCCTGGGGGAGAGGCCTGGGTGGAGGTTGTGTATGAAGGGGCACTGGGTTGCTTGAATAGGCAGCTGTTTATCTTCTGGTGTGAAAGTATTTCAATATATTAAGAACGAGAGCTCCGACTGGTGCATGCCAGGGAATATCAGTGCTAAGGTAGTACTTTATTACTCCCAATTTGCAGTTGAGGAAATCAAGGCACAGAGAGATCAAGTAATTTGCTTCTAGTCACAATGACTATGTGGTGCAGCTGGAGTTGATCCAGGAACATCGGTGCCAGGACCTGTGCTCTTTTCGGTGTGTAATACGACTTCATAGAGATGCACTCTGCTTATCGATCAAAACGAGCAGTGTAGGGATTTGAGTGGAAGCATGACCTATATTTTTAAAATAAGCATCTGCCATCCCGGGTGACATTATAAGTAATTCAGTTGTTCCAGTGACCACTATAAACCACGAAGCGGAGAATTGCAATAGGAGCTGTCTGGGTATATATGTTTTTCAGTTTGGAAAAGTACAGAACACTATTTATGGTAGTCACATATTTTGTATGGAAACAGGCTGATTTAAAAAGAAATGAGAAAAAAGTTATGAAAGTGTTTAATGAAATTGAGATTTGAGAAATGTTTTGAAGATCTAAAGTATATAAAATATATAACTATGTATATTATAAAAGTATTTATATATATAAGATTGTAATGTGAGAAAATGTTATGAATAGAGTGTTGTATATCATAAAATGGGTAACAACATGTAGTAATTGTGCTGTAAGTTTTGCTAGATCCTTTCATTCTTAATAGTCCTGATAATACATTATTTTAAATTTGATCCCACACTGGTTTTATTAGGCATGAGAGATCAGCTGCTGAGTGTGAGATCAAGATCCAAGGGAGGGCCAATTAATGTCCTAACTCATGGATTCTTTGGTTATGAGAGAATAAGAATGCATTCCATAGCTAGCACAGTCCAGCTGATGGGTGCTCTATAAATATTTGGTCCAAGTACAAAGGATTGAAGATTTGGGATGAGCACAGAGGAAGATGAGTTATCATTTCTGGGGACAGGGATTGCATAAATTCTTTGGTGAGGAAAGTTCCATACTTATTATTTCTTTTCTTATCTGATCACTTCAGTTTTTTAGAGTGAAATGGCAGTGATATTACATTCTGAATGCCTCTGCTACCTTTGCTGTAGGGTCAGTCAGCACCATTTGATTGAGAATATGGGCTCTGGATCATTACTGCCTGAGATCGCCCTCAACCCACACTTACTAACTTTGAGAACGTGGACAAGTCACTTACCTTCTTTGCACCTCAGTTTCCTTGTCTGCAGTATTGGGATAATAATAGTACCTGCCCCAGAGTGCTGTCACGAGGATAAAATGTGTTAGTGAGTTAAAGTATGTAAAGTACTTAAGACCATGCATGGGCCCACAGTAAGTGCTCAAAAATGTTGATTTCCTCTGAAAGTCCAAGCATGCTGATGACAAAGGAGCTGTTTCCTTTAATTATAAAAACTGGGCATGTCAAAAGTTTTCAAAGTGTACAATACTCCATGAAAACCATCATTAAATACCTGATAAATATTCAGGAGAAGTGAAAAGACTGCTCTCATTTAATGGGATCTAGTTGTTACCATGTTATTAATCACAGGGTAGGAGATGAAGACAAAGTGGTAAAAGAGAGGGCTGGTGTCCTGTGCTCCTAGTGCTCAGGGCTGTGCTGCATGACCCAGTTAGGGGAGGACAAGACAACGGCTCTGCCTAATGAGATGATCAAATGAGATACTATAACAGAGGCATCATTGGATTTAATAATTAATTGTAATTGATTTTAGTTCGTTAACTGTAATGAATTCTTTTTGCAGAACTGTTGTGCGTGAGAGAATTACATACCCCATTTGTTTTGAAAGTCAAGTGCATTCTGCAGCAGAGCAATAGCAGAACCATTCTCATCATAAATTTGGATGCACCCATCAGCCACAGCTCTCTCAGCCATAGACAATTATTGACTATCTCTCATTCCCCTTCTTATTCCCCTTCAATGATGTGTTACTTTGCACCACTTCTATCACTTATTCTGCATGGCAATCCTTTAAGGTAGATATTGCTGTCCACGCTCAATTGCTTAACATGCATCTCATAATTTACTTTTTACAATAGGTTTTTTTTAAAAAAAATCCCTGTTAACAGATGAGAAAAATGAAGTTTACAGAGGTTAAATAGTGGGATTAATTATCAAACCCAGATCTTTATGAATCCTTAATCACCATTGTGTTTTACACGTTATGTCACGTTTTACATATTACATCGTGGTATCTCTCATCAATTTGCTAGGAACAGTTCCCATTCTCCCCTGACATTCTTCCTCCCTTCTTTATCTGTAACAACCATGTGACTATTTCTTCTTTTACATAAAGGCTCCTAAGAAGCTTAGATCCAAATATGAGGCTCGATTATAGTAATCCTGTAACACCAATTGCAAGTTTAAACTTTCCTGGTCTTGATATCCTGGTATTTTGTTTGTATTTTGCTCAGTCTTGATTTCTTTCCCCCACAAGACAGGGTCTTGTTCTGTCACCCAGGCTGGAGTGCAGTGGCGTGATCATAGCTCACTGTAGCCTCCAATTCCTGGTCTCAAGGGAATTATGGTCTCTCCTCCCACCTGGCCTCAAGTGATCCTCCTGCCTCAGCCTTCCAAACTGCTGGGATTACAGGTGTGAGCCACTGTGCCTCATCTTGATTTTTAATTCTAATCTTGTATTTTTATTTTACCGTTTGTTTTAATTCACCCTGTAAGTCACAATCAGATCCTTTGTGGAGTATAAGAAATGAATGAATAAAACATATGTTCCTAGCTTCATAAATTGCACTATAGGGTGGATTAATGATCCAGTAATTATTAATAAAGAGTGACCCATGCTTCTGGTTATTTCCACACATTTTTGAGTCCCAAAAATTTAGCGATAAAATATATATATTTTGAGAGTCAGTATTATAAGTTATTATCTGGAATAAACATCTTTTCTTTTTAGAACCAAGAGATAAAAGCAAGATGGAATAAATATCTTTAAGCACATGCTAGGTTTAATATGTCACTCAAGAACTGTTGACTGGCTAGCTAAATATTTTGAATTAAGAACTCTAAATAGAGGCATGCCTTATTTTATTGTGCTTCACATCATTGTACTTTTCAGATACTGTGATTTTTACAAATTGAAGGTTTGTGGCAATCCTGTGTCGAACAAGTCTACTGCCTCCATTTTTACAACAGCATGTGCTGACTTCTGACTCTGAATCACGTTTTAGTAATTCTTATAATAGTTCAAACTTTTTCCTTATGATTATATCTGTCATGGTGATCTGTGATCAGAGTTCTTTGAGGTTACTATTGTAACTATTTTGGGGCACCACAAATTGTGCCCTTAATAAGATGGCAAACTTAATGGATAAATGTTGTGTGTGTTCTGACTGCTTTACTGACTGGCTGTTCTCCCATCTTTCTCCCTTTGTGTGGACCTCCTTATTCCCTGAGACACAATTATATTGAAATTAGGCCAATTAATAACCCTATAATGGCTTCTCACTGTTCAAGAGAAGAGTTGCAAGTCTCTCACTTTAAATCCAAGCTAGAAATGAGTAAGCTTAGTGAGTCAGGCATGTTGAAAGCCATAGCATTCCCTTAAGCCAAAGCCTAATCCAGAACAAGGCACTAGCTCTCTTCAATTCTATGAAGGCTGAGAGAGGTGAGGAAGCTGCAGAGGAAAAGCTGGAAACTAGCAGAGGTTTGTTTGTGAGGTTTAAGGAAAGACACTATCTCCATAACATAAAAGTGCAAGGTGAAGCAGCAAGTGCTGAGATAGAAGCTGCAGCAAGTTATCCAGAAGATCTGGCTAAGATCATTGATAAAGGTGACTACAGTAAACAACAGATTCTCAATGTACATAAAATAGTCTTCTATTGAAAGAAGATGCCATTTAAGACTTTCAAAGCTAGAGAGGAGAAGTCAATACCTGGCTTCAAAGCTTTAAAAGAATAGGCTGACTCTCTTTTTATGGGCTAATGCCACTGGTATTTTAAGTGGAAGCCAATGCACATTTATCATTTCAATAATTCTAGGGCCCTTAAGAATTATACTAAATCTACTCTACCTGTGGTCTATAAATGAAACAACAAAGCCTAGATGATATCATGTCTGTTTACAGTATGGTTTACTGAATATATATTAAGCCAACTGTTGAGACTTACTGTTCAGAAAAAAAGATTTCCTTCAAAACATTACTGCTCATTGACAATGTATTTTGGTCACCCAAGGATAAAGAGATAAATGTTGTTTTTATGCCTGCTAACACAACATCCATACTGCAACCTATGGGTCAAGGAGTAATTTCTTTCTCTTTTTTTAATTTCAAAGTATTATGGGGATACGAAAGTTTTTTTTTAAATTTTAGAATATTATGGGGGTACAAATGTTTTGGTTACATAAATTGCTTTTGTACCATTTGAATCAAAGTCATAAGTGTGCCCATCTCCCAGATAGTGTGCACTGTACCTGTTAGGTGCGAATTTACCCATAACTTCCTCCCCCCTCCCACCTGCTATATTTCCAATGAATGTTATTTCCATATGTGCATATAAATGTTGATCAATTAGTTACAATTTAATGGTGAGTACATGTGGTCTTTGTTTTTTCCTTCTTGTGAAACTGCACTTGGAAGAATGGTCTGCTGCTCAATCCAGAATAATGCAAAAGGTATTAGTTAATCATTTTTTTATGGCTGAGTAGTACTCTATGGTATACATACACCACATTTTATTAATCCATTCATGTATTGATGGTCACTTGGATTGTTTCTGCATCTTTGCAATTGTGAATTGTGCTACTATAAACATTTGAGTGCAGGTGTCTTTTTTATAGAATGTCTTTTTTTTTCCCTTTGGGTAAATACCCAGTGGTAGCAAAGGGTAGTTCTACTTTTAGTCCTTTGAGTTATCTCCACACTACTTTCCAACAAATGTTTTTGGTTACCTGGATTGCTTTTGTAATGCTTGAATCAGGGTTACAAGTGTGCCCGTCACCCAGATAGTGTTCATTGTACCTGTTAGGTAGATTTTCACCTGTTCCCTCCTTCCCTCTCTCCCTGCTTGATTTCTAATGAGATTTACTTTCCTCTATGTGCATGTGTGATCACTGCTTAGTTCCAATTTAATAGTGAGTACATGTGGTGTTTGTTTTTCCATTCTTTAGATACTTTACTTAGGATAATTGTCTCCAGTTCCATCCAAATTGTTGCAAAAGGCATTAAGTTGTCCTTCTTCGTGGCTGAGTAGTATTCCTTGGTATACACATACCACATTTTGTTAATCCACTCATGAACTGATGGGCATTAGGGTTGATTCCACATCTTTGCAATTGTGAATTGTGCTGCAGTAAACATTCACATGTAGGTGTCTTTTTTGATAAAATGATTTCTTTTGCTTTGGGTAAATACCCATTAGCGGGATTCCTAGATCAAATGGTAGATCGACTTTTAGTTCTTTGAGGAATCTCCATACTGTTTTCCATAGGGGTTGTAATAGTTTGCAGTCCTACCAACAGTATAGAAGCATTCCTTTCACTCTGCATTCACATCAGCATCTATTGTTTTCATACTCCTTAATAGAAGCCATTCTGACTGGGGTAAGGTGATATCTCATTATACTTTCAATCTGCATTTCCCTGATGGTTAGTGACATTGAACATTTTTTCATTTTTATTGGCATTTGTCTATCTCTTTTTGAGAAATTTCTGTTCATGTCTTTTGCCCACTTATTAATGTGGTTGTTTGATGTTCTCTTGCTGATTTGCTTGAATTTTTTGTAGATTCTGGTTATTATTCCTTCACTGGATGTATAGCTTCTGAATATTTTCTCCCATTCTATAGGTTGTCTATTTGCTCAGCTGATGATTTCCTTTACCGTGCAGAAGCTTTTTAATTTAATCAAGTCTCATTTATTTATTTTTGTTGTTGCTGTGATTGCCATTGGGAACTTCTTCATAAATTCTTTGCCTGGATCGATATCTAGAAGAGTTTTTCCCACATTTTTTTCTAGAATTTTTATTGTTTCATGCCTACCATTTAAGTCCATTATCCATCATGAGTTGATTTTTGTGATAGGTGACAGGTGCGGATCCTGTTTCATTGTTCTGTATGTGGTTATCCAATTTTCCCAGCACTATTTATTGAATAGGGATTATTTTCCACAGTGTATATTGTTATCTGCTTTGTCAAAGATCAGTTGGCTGTATGTGGATGGCTCTATATCTGGGTTCTCTGTTCTGTTCCATTGGTCTATGTCTCTATTTTTGTGCCAATACCATCCTGTTTTGGTCACTATAGCCTTGTAGTATAGTTTGAAGTCAGGTAATGTGATGCCTCCTGATTTGGTTCTTTTGCTTAATATTGTTTTGGCCATTCGGCTCTTTTCTGGTTCCAAATGAAGTATAGAATTATCACCTTGATGCCAAGGCCAGGAAAGGACACAACAAGAAAAGGAAACTACAGACCAATATTTCTTATGAATATGCATGTGAAAATCCTCAATAAAATGCTAGCAAACTGAATTCAACAGCACATCAAAAAAAAAAAAATCCACCATGACAAAGTGGGCTTCATCCCAAGGATGCAACTATGGTTCCATATATCTAAATCAATAAATGTGATTCACCATATAAACAAAAGGAAAAACAAAGACCATATGATTATCTCAATAGAGGTAGAAAGAGTATTTGACAAAATTCAGTACCCTTTCATAATAAAAAACCTCAACAAATGAGACATAGAAGGAACATATCTCAAATTTATAAAAGGCATGTATGACAAACCCACAACCAATATCCTACTGAATGAGGAAAAGTTGAAAACATTCCCACTAAGAACTGGAACAAGACAAGGGTGCCCACTGTCACCACTTCTATTTAACAGGGTGCTGGAAGTCTTAGCGAGAGCAATCAGGCAAAAGAACGAAATAAAGAGTATTCGAATCAGGAAAGAGGAGGTCGAACTATTGCTCTTTGCAGATGATATGATCTCATATTTAGAAAACCCCAAAGACTCCACCAAGAGATTCCTGGAATTGATAAATAAATTCAACAAAGTCTCAGGTTACAAAATCAATGTACACAAATCAGTAGCATTTCTATATATTAATAAAAGTCAAACTGAGAGTCAAATCAAAGACTCAATACTGTTCACAATAGCTACAAAGAATATAACATACCTAGGAATATACTTAATTCAGGAGGTGAAAGATCTCTACAAAGAGAACTATAAAATACCAAGGAAAGAAATAACGGATGATACAAACAAGTGGAAAAATATATCATGTTCATGGACTAGTAGAATCAACATTGTTAAAAAGTCCATACTACCCAAAGTGATTTACAGATTCAATGCAATACCCATCAAGATACCAATGTCATATTTCACAGATCAAGGAATAATTTCTACTTTCAAGTCTTATTATTTAAAAATTACATCTTGTAAGGCTATAGCTGCCTTCAGTTGTGATTCTTCTGATGAATCTGGGCAAGGCCAATAGCAAACTTCTGGAGAGGATTCAGCATTCTAAATACCATTAAGAACATTTGTGATCCATGGGAGGAGGTTAAAATGTCAACACTAATTAGGAAGAACTTGATTCTAACCCTCATGGATGACTTCGAGGGATTCAAGACTTTAGTGGAGGAAGTAAATACAGATGTACTGGAAATAGAAGAGAACTAGAATTAGAAGTGGAGCCTGAAGATGTAAATAAATTGCTGCAATCTCATGGTAAAAGTTGAATGAATGACGAGTTACTTCTTATGATGAGCAAAGAAAGAGGTTTCTTGAAATGGAATCTACTCCTGGTGAAGATATTGTAAACATTTTTGAAATGACAAAAAAGGATTTAAAATATTACATAGACTTAGGTGATAAAGAAGTGGCAAGATTTGAGTGGATTGACTCCAATTTTGAAAGTTTGACCATGGGTAAATTGCTATCAAACAGCATTGCATGCTACAGAGAAATCTTTTGTGAAAGAGTCAATTGTCATGAAAAACTTCATTGTTATCTTATTTTAAGAACTTGCCACAGCCACCACAACCTTTGACAACCACTGCCTGGATCAGTCAGCAGCTGCTTGGATCTGCATGGTTGTCTGCCTGATCAGACAACCACTGCCTGGATCAACACTGAGGCAAGACCCTCTACCAGCAAAAACAGCAAAAAGATTATGGTTGGCTGCAGGCTCAGATGATTGTTAGCATTTTTTAGCAACAAAATATTTTTTTAAATTAAGGTATGTACATTTTTTTTAGACATACTGTGCACACTTAGTAGACTACACTATAGTGTAAACATAACTTTTCTATGCATTGGGAAACCAAAAAATTTGCTTGACTTGCTTTATTGCGATATTTGCTTTATTTTTGTGGTTTGGAACTGAACCCACAATGTCTCCAAGGCATGCCTGTATATGTATCCTGTGAAGAAGTGCTTCACACAGCCATTATAGCATATATACAAAACATAAAGGTGTAATTAAAAAATGGAAAATGAAGGAGTAATATTTCAGTTCTAATAATTCAGGGGATATTTAATTCAAGAGAGAATTTCTTTCAGAAATAGTGGTGGCAGAGGTAATTTTGGGAATAATGCTAAGCAGTAGGGAGGTTTTGATTGTCTCTACCAGATCGTGAAATTCTCTGTGAATTATTCTTAAGGTTGCATATGATGCATTCATATTCTGAACTAAATATTATAAATTCTGGATACTTTAAATTCTTGTATGATTCTATCTTATACAGCAGTTTAATTTCACTAATCTTATAGATAAGTATTGACTCTCTACTATGTTCTAGGTATGGGCTTGAGATATCTGAGGGAACAAAACAGATAAAATTCCCTCCCTCCTATTTTCTTAGGCTAAAAAATGCCCTGTAAGGATGTTCACATCATAATCCCCGGAACCTGTGATTATCCTACTTTATATGGAAAAAGGAACTTTGTTGATATGATTAAGCTAAGGAGCTTGATATGGCAGATGATTCTGGATTATGCTGGTAAACCCTGAATGTAATTACAAATGTCATTATGAGAGGGAGAAAGGAAAATTTCACTTCAGAAGAGAAAAAGGCAATGCGATGGTGTAAGCAGAGACTGAAGTCATGCTCTTTGAAGAGGTAGGATGGGACACAAACCAAGAAATGTGAGTGGCTACTAGATGCTGAAAAAGGAAGGGCAATGGATTCTTCCCGCAGAACTTCCCTGCCAACACCTTGACTTTAGTCCGGTGAAACCGATTTTAGACTTCTGACCTCCAGAACTGTAAGAGGACATGTTTATGCTGTTTTAAGCCACCAAGTTTGTGGGAATTTGTTACAGCAACCACGATAAACTAATACATTCATGGAGATTTCATTCTAGAGGAGGAGACAGTAAATAATAATCACAGTAGATCAATCATCAGCCAATCATATGGTGTGTTAGAAGGTAATAAATTCTACAGGAGAAGAGGAAAAGTAGTGCATGGTAAGGGGAATTGAGAGTGCCTTGTCTGTTCAGGGATGCTGTAAAGGAATTGTTGGAGTAATGAGGTTGATTGGAACAGACCTCATTGAGAAGTTGAGATTTGAGCAAAGACACGAAGTTGGTAAAGGTGTTAGCTAAGTGCATGTCTGTGAGAAAACTATTCCAGGCAGACAGAATGACAGTATAAATGCCCTTAAGCAGGAGTCTGCCTCGTATGTTTAAGGAAATAAGCCAGGTAACTAAAGTGAGAGGCAAACAAGAAAGAAAATTAGAGAGTTAACTGCAGGTTGATTATGTAGGCCATCATAAAGTCTACGGTTAGGAAGAAGAAGTCATTTTACAGATTTACTAGAAGTTCCTTTTTGGATGATAATAAATATCTGGTCAATTCAATTCAATAGGTTTCAATTGAAAAAAAATTGACAGGGTAAACTATGGGATAACTGTAGGCACAGAGATGTCTTCTATATTAGTTTCAGAACACCAAATAGTTTGGAAGAATGAAATCAATCAACAGATTGATTATGTGTGTGAGACAAAGGTTTCCTTAGATTTTGAGTGTAAATATATAAAGAATATATTTGAAACTAAAAAATGTTCACCTGATATCACCTTTTCCTTCTATTTTGTAAATTTTTGATTGATTCTTTTAAAGTCCAACTTTATAATTTTGATGAAATAGTTTCTTCTTAAATGTTTTCTTCTTCTTTCAGCATGTAGTTTTGAATTACAGAACCAGCCCCTGGTGCTATCCATATCTGGATTTAATGTCTTTGAAACTGTGGCAGATTCTATGTATGAGGCAGGGATATCAAAAAATAATGACTGAATTTCAGCTGGAAGGATCAGTACTGCATGGCAGAGCAGGCTGAAATGATTGCCTTGAGCAGATGTCCTGGAATTTGAAGGCACAATGACATAGTGACTGCCAGCATAGCCCTGGCCCAGTGGTTCATTTCCTATTCCAAGCACCTTCAGCCTTTCAGCAGAAGCGAGGTTTACCGAATGTGTTTTCCATTCCACACCCTGGATGTGGTTAAAGTCTAAAATTACCTGCAGATGTGGTGTGATTCTAAGCTCAACTTCTCTTTCTTCTCCTCATGTAATATTTGGATTATGTTTACCATGCCAGTTCTATCAAAGGTCTCTTGCCCTCTTAAATTTGGACCATATAACATGATGGTAAACTCACTCCAGAAACAGTCTAGGATCGTTATATCCAGGATTTTGTTCAAATTGAACACATAAATATTTGTTGAATAAATGAATAAAGCAATGTTAGGATTAGCTGGAATGTTTGTCCTTGCCTTTCCCAGCTACTTATCATTTTAAGGTTTTGCAGATTCCTGGATCTGTTGTGAGATGGAGGTATATCAGTGTTCTAGACCTTGGGAATGTGAGAAGACCTTGGGAATGTGAGAAGACCTTGTATATGAGGTAGCTGGGATGAGTTCTGAGCACCTGCATGTCTTGTAAGCTGAATCTTCTACTAATCCCACTCCGTCCATCCATTCTGGGCTTCTTTCTTGATTTCTTACTCTGTATTCTAGTTCCTTGAGTGACTGGAATGTTATTCCATTTGGCTAGTTCTCTGACAACCTGCATGGTATATGGGAGGGCCAATTTCATTTAGCAGACCAAAGAATAGGATTAGGAGGGTTATATCGGTTGGGATTCTTCAGAGAAACATAGCCAATGGGATACACACACACACACACACACCAAAAAAAAAATATATATATAGTTAATATATGCAATTTATATATATGTATATATGGAGAATAGAGATATATTTATTTTAAGGAATTGGCTCATGTTATTGTGCAGGCTGGTAATTCCATAATTTGCAGCACAGGCTAGCAGACTGGAGACTGAGGGAAAAGCTGATGTTGCAGTTCAAGTTCAAAGGCTGTCTGCTGGCATAATTTCCTCATGTTAGGGGGAAGTCAGTCTCTTGTTCTTTTCAGCCTTTCAACTAATTGGATGAAGGCCACCCAGATTTTTGAGGGCAATCTACTTTACTCAAATTCTACTGATTTAAATGTAAGCCTCATCCAAAAAAAAAAAAAAACCTCACAGAAACATTCAGAATAATGTTTGAACAACTATCTGGGCATCATGGAAAGTCATGTTGACACATGAAATTAACCATCACAGTGGTGGAGTCAGAGAGGACCTCTGAGCCCTGGGACTAAGTTAGTCAAAGGGTCAGTAATTGGTAAACAGGCCACTTCTGTGTATATATATATATATATTTATGTGCCATGATTATTGTCTTTTTGTTACTCTAGTTTTTGCAAAAGTCTTTGTATAGCTGTGCCAAGTTTAGGTGTGCATAGGGCATTCTGTCTGTGTGACAATTAGAGCATTGAGCTGAAATTCTACACACCTCAAGGACAATGAAGTGCTGACAACAATGATTTAAGTTAGAGGGTCCCAAGCATGGGCTGGTGTTTTATCACCTCCATTCATTCTTTCTCACCTTTTCTCATGAGACTGTCTTTCCAGAACAAAAATGGTTAGACTAAGTCCAGTCTCCTTATAATTTTATGTACCATTTCACTACAGTTTTGTATTATTTAGAATTAATTAATCAATGCACTATAAATGGTTGGGCAAAACATCTATCAGATTTGTCTGATAGTTCAAAAAGTCCATTGCATACCCACTTACAAAGATGCTTGCATTCATTCATTAAAAAAATTTCACTGATGTCCCTGTCCTTAAGTAATTAATAGTGAGCAGAGAGAATAAGAACACAAATATGCATGACACAAGATAGAGAATGATAACTTCAGAAGAAAGAAAAATTATTTCTCTAGTAGTTAAAAGAGAGCATTCCAGCTCAGAACAAGGTAAGAAGTGGGGCATTCAGGGAAGGTTTGATGGAAGAAATGGTGGTTGAACAAGGCTTTAAAATATAGGCAGGATTAGGATGAAGAGAGTTGAGGTATGAGGAGATAGTGAGAGTTCAGGTACTGAGGTGAAAAAGCACTGGTTGTATTTGGAAGATAGTTGGGTCAAAGGAAGATCAAGTGAAGGGAAGAGAGGACTAGACTGGGGAGGTCTTGCTAGTTTGACTACAGAGATTTTTACTTAATGATTAAATGGAAGCTACTGAAAGATTTTAAGCCCAGATTTGTATTTTGGGAAGATTAATCCGTCAATAGTGTGCATTACTATTTAAAGTAGGAAGAAGGAAGAAGCAGAGAGATTAGTCCTAGGAGACTGCTATATTTGTTTAAGTGAGAAGTAAATCC
>JAQIFY010002120.1:0-13600 GCA_028533085.1 Varecia variegata | reverse complement strand
TCTGTCATCAATTTATTTTGGGATGTTTTAGGGCTCGTTGGAGATCCGGTTAGCTAGTCCCTAGGACATGTTCTCTCATGTTTTGGTAATAGAGCCACTGATTTTCAAGAAGGTGCCCGGCCCCTTAACAAAGACCACCTTCGCCAGCCTCCCTGTTGGAACGGTGCTGCCAGGAGACTAAGTTCCACCCGTGGGCGCAGCTTCCAGCGGCGTCCTTAAATGTGGTGGGTGTCCCATCCCCCTCCTCCCAGCCGGTGGTGTGTGGGTGAGGACAAAACTTGAGCCTCTTGAGCGAGTAGAAGCCACACGTTGGACATGCATGGCCAGGTGGAAGGACAGCCATGGGGGCCCCACGTCGGTCAGTCCCGGGTTGGCTGCCTCCCCTTTATAGTCGACATAAACACTACGTTATTGAAGCCACTGCTGTTTGGGGCTTTTCTTATTTGCTGTCAAACCTAATGTTAACTGATTTTGGTTTCTTACAGGTTGCCATTCCAGGCAGTTGAAACTTAATCTGGCAAACTTTGTACAATTTTCCTTAACTTTAGCCAAATCAGAGAGCAAGAGAGAGAGAGAGAGAGAGAAGAGAGAGACCCTAAGGACAGTTTTCCATCAAGTCAGTAACTGTTTCCCTCCATCTCCGCTCATGGCCAGGAATAAAGTAAGTGGGAAAAAGCCAGGTGTGTGGGGGTGAGGGTGCAGAAGGGGGCCCCGGGTCCCAGCGCCGTCTGCAGGTCATTCACAGCTGGCTGGCGCAGGGGACCAAAGCCAGCTCTCCTGATAAGGCCAGAGTGAATTATTCCCACGACGGATGTCACGTCTATCTGCCACAGCGCGAGACCCAGTGTGGAAACGCTGATGTGTTTGATGAGAGACTCACTCCACACATGTAAAATATTACTGCACACTATTATTACTCACTGAAATGGTTTGTGGCAAAGACAGATTCTTAGAGGCAACAGGCTATAGAGTCTCTTGTTTTTTAATAGCATATGTGCCAGCCAAACAGACATATGCCTTAACAGCTTTTAATTATTTCTACTGTTTGCTTACTTCTTTGCATTAAACACGACTTCCGTCTCTTGCATATTCATCTGAAATCTCCATTCCCTCATCCTCTGTAATCACTGTCTTAATAACTGCTGCCAGGTCTGTGGGGATTTTTGCAAGACAATCAGCCTTTCTTCAAACCAGAACGGTTCCATTTACCTTGAAGTTCTTTTTTTTTTTTTTTCCTTCTCTATTCATAGTTTCTGCTGATCTTTCCTGGCAGCGGGAAGTTTCGGCTGCTCCGCACTAACTTGTTGGTTAACTCTGCAGTTCGTGGGCAGCCCTGTCTTACAATAAAATAAAACTCCTCTGGCCGTGGACAGTTTCGCCCACAGGTGTGTCCCAGGGCCGAGTCATCCCTGGTCGTGTAGCGTTAACTCCATCAGTCTCACAGCGGATTTTGAAACGGGCTGTGGCATGGCGTTGCCAGGATTGTGTCGGCTCGGATTTAACGGAAATAGAGCGTCACTGCAGAAGAACAAACACGTTTTTATGCAGCGCTGTGTGCCCTTCATCGGGGCAACTCCAGAGACCAGTCCCGCAGCCACTCCCGGCACCTACACGTTCCGCCAGGTATTTCCCATGAAGTCAGCGCTGATGCGAGTGACGAGGAACAATGTGTCCTTGCAACACGGTTGGTAAATAACCCAGCCTGACCTGCAACACAGTCACACGGAGACTCACACCTGCCATAGGAGGGCCCTGCAGGGAAAGAAAAACCGGGATGGTGGACGACGTGGGCTCCTTTAAGATCCGTGTTCGTGACACCTGCGAGAACTGCAGGTGAACCGCCAGCTAGACGGGAAATGAGCCGTCAGTGGAATAGTCTTCATAGTGTGTCGGATGCTGCTCCCAAACCAGGGGCATCTCTTTCCATCAGGCAGGGCCGAGGCACAATCCCGGAGGGTGTCAACATGCTACCCGGCAGTGCCGGGAGCCCCAGCACGGATGCCTGGCCATGTTGGCATCGTGCACACCTGCCGCCCCCTCCCCTGCCCACCCTGCTGGGTCCAGTGCTCTGACCTCTGACCACTCTGACCTCTGACCGCTCTGACCTCCAGACGAGCCCAGGAACTGGGAAGAGCCCAGAACTCTGAGTCAGAAGATCCGAGTCCAAATCAGGTTTGTCGCATAAAGAGCAGACGCCTGGTTCAAGTTCAATGTCAGGTAGAAAACAATTTTTATGTGGGGACTGGTACGTTCCAATTATTAATTATTCTCGTTTCTATGAATGTTCAGTTTAGCTGGGTATCCCACATATGTGTATGTTAAATCTGGCAACCCTGGTCCCAGTTTAATTTGTGTCACTCATGTAAACAAGTCCTTTAACGTGGGGGGTCCTCGTTTCCCTCATTGCCAAGAAGGGGTGAGTGTCTGGGAGGAGAAAAAGACATCAGTAGTTCCTTCTAGTACCTGGCCCCGTGCTGAGCAACTGAGTGGATGAGATTTGATTAACAGGTTCGGATATTTAATCTCAGGTGGGCCAAGCCATGTGTTCTGTCCACATCAGCATCCAAGGTGAACAACAGAGACCCTCGGGAATTAAGAATATTTTATCTTTATGCTAATCCTATGATAAAAGAGCTATTATTTCTACTTGATTCATGACAACAATGAAACATAGTGAATTTGTCACAGAACCAGTTCGTAAAAGCGTGGAGAATTTATCACAGAAGTGGTCAGGAAGGGCGTCAGACATCGATGTGCTTCCAAAGCCACTGTCCCTTGTCACACGGCTTCCAAACGTCTCCCTCGAACGACAAGGCAGAATTGAGTGTGAGCACTAAAAGTACTGAGAACCCAGGATTGGTAGACTTCCTTGTTTATTCTTTCATTTTCATGCACAATCTAAGGCCTCCCCAAGTCTGAGAAGAGCCGCCTGGAGCTGTCAGTAAGGCAAGTTGTCGTAACACGGGCAGTTTGACATCATTTTTTTTCTAGTGGGAGCTGCCTTGAGAGGCTCTTTTTAATGATGCTGTGTCCTTTGCCTGCGTGCAAAATGCAAACATAAAATGTGTCATTAACAAGACAGCCCGGATCTCTTATTCTCTCTCTGATCTTCCCCCTACAATCGCCCCGAGATGGGATTCGGGGAGTTTTAGGAAGGGCTGGTGCCCTGGGGAGAGGGGAGGATGTCTGCTGAGCACATTACTTGGAATAAAAATAGCTGAAAGCTTAACGATATCTTTTCAGGTTATGTCAAAATGTCCCTGGGGTCAAAACAGTGGCAGCAAAAGAGTCACATGCGAACATCATGCTCGTGCAGCCAAAGAGATGCCTGCTGCATGCTTAATCGTGAGCATTTTACTTTGGATGCAGAGTTTTCCACCAACTCCACTGATGTTTTTTTAAATCCCTTCGCCCACCCTTTTCAGCAGTGTTTAGTTTTTTTTTGGTTAAAATAAGAGCAGCCAGAGTTCCTTCTAGGAAAGCCTATCAAAGCTGCAAAGGGTTTAGAGACGCAACGGAAAGAACTGAGCGAGAAAGGCCCCCATCTGAACTATTTCATGCCTTCTCTGCTGGACAGTGGCCAGGCGCGCAGCCCTCACCGCCTGGGGTCACACGTTACTACCTCCCACGCTTAGATGAGTAGCACAACCTCCCTCAACTCCCGTGCATTCTGTCTCTCCATTAATATCATTAAGTGAATGAAGATATAACCTAGTACTTGTCAGTGCAGAGTAGAAGCGTTTGGTAACAATGGGGTGACCGTTCCTCCAACAAAGAGACAAGGACAGAGGGGTCTGGGGCTGGCTGGCTGGATCTTGGGGTGCAGGACGGGTCATTCCTGCCCCTCCCGCTCCCGTGGGACCCCTTATGTCCTCTTGCTCACGTTGACTAAGCACCCCCTCTGTGCTCTGCGTCACACTCAACTGGTCTTTTAATTTTATGAAATATTGTCTCCAGGACATAATATTATCCTGTTTTTTTTTTTTTAAATCTGAAATTGAGATTTAGGAGGGAAAAAAAGTTTAATTTTTCCATGGTTACATAACTAGTAAGTTCCAGAACCAAGATTTAAACTCAGGTAGCTTTGAGTTTGGGTTCTTAAACCCATGCAAATAATAAATGATATTGCAAACACATCCTCCAATTCAGCCAAGTCTGTGTCTGTAATTTTAGCAACACAGTTGCTAATATAGGCATAAAGTAACCAACGAGAGTTCGGGATCCAGTTCGCCATCGGGCTTTGTGCAGGAGGGGTGACAGCTCACCTGCCACCTGACCTAGGGGACCCAGAGCCACAGGGGATTTCCTTCAATTTGCTAAATGGTTATAGCTCAACCCTGTCCTACCACCCCCAAGATTTCCAATTACTTACAAAAATGTACAGGGAATTATAGTTTCCCCTCCTGTGAAACTATAATTTCAGGTCAGAATAGCAGGTCAGAATAGAAGTATTTTTCTTCTTCACCACCAAAGACGAAAAGGACTTGCTCCCTGCTATTATCGCACCTGACCCAACACCCACCCTTCTCACAGGTGTACGTGCTCACACTTGCACTCACGTGTAACTTGGTAACAGTAAAATCAGACTCGAGTGAACTTCAGGAGCAGCCTTGAATTGAGAAGCAATAACAGCGCAGCATCCTGAAGTCTGTCTGTGGTCAGGGAAAGGTAAGAGACGAGGAGGAAGAACCCTTTGCCGCTGACTAACCACTGCTTGACTGTGAGTCACAATCATAACATGGCAACTACTTCCTACTGCGGTTTCCCCCAAGCAGGTGATGTCTAAGCTCTGTCTCCTCCGAAGTCAAGGTCAAGAAGCGGCTTCCAAACTATTGCATGCAGCACCTGGACCATCCTGACAGCTTACTGAAATGCAGGTTTCTGATAAAATACGTCTGGGAGAGGGCCCAGGGTCCTGTCTTCCTGAAGACGCACTTTCAGGGAAGCGGATGTGCATCTAACCCTCTGAATACCTGTAAAGCCGGGGCTACAGTGGCTGCCTTGGTCCTCGTCCTCTTCTGAGGGTGCATTCCAGGCTCTCCTCATCCGATGCAAGGCAGTTAACCCTGGACATTCCTCTTCCTACACCTTTGTTCCCCTGGCTAACTCTTCCACCTTCATATTAATTCTGAATCTCATATTCCCCCAACCTCGTCTCCCATTGTTATTTTGGGAAAAAAAATGCTGCCAGTGGACAAGCCGATGAGTCACACTGGGATACATCACTTCCCTCACTGGGTTTATTAACAAGTCTGGAAGCTTTGCCCATGGACATGGAGATGACCTCAGAGTTCTGGGATGCACGGCCAGGTGTGCACCACTTTGCCTTTTATTGGCATCAGCAGATGCACGCGTCAGGATGAAGCAACGAAGAATAAACCTTCTTGGTTATTAGTGAGAATTGTGCTTAATTCTGGAAGAGCAGTCGACGACTGGCAGAGAGCAATCTTCCAGAATTGGATCCCACTGTGTTTTCTCTCATCATTAGGATCAGATTTGTGTCTTAGTTTGTTGTCATCACTGCAAAAGATTTCGTCTCACTTCCCTCCATGATATTAGGAAACTCTCCTGTTACGATCCGCTTGCCAGGGATTGCCTCATTGTTGGCGTGGTTCGGCTATATTTCCCTACTTCAAATTCTGGCTTTGTTTTTATGGAAGTTTATGTGTTGAGTAGCAAATGGTCTTTGCAAATGCAAAGTATGCAGCTGTAGGAGCAAAAGATGTCTGGTTCCTCTAGGGTATTTGTCTAAAATACATTCAGAAAAAAAAATGTATTTCTGAGTTAGAAGCAGTATCTCTGATCCTGACTAGACTGTACCTCTTTGAGGTCCAGACACCCCCTTGGAATCTGTATTGTTTTTTGGGGTAACCTCAGGATTTAGCCCAGTGGCCACAAAGGAGTTGATGTTACTACATACTTACTGAATAAGTAAGTCTTAAATCTTTTCACAGTATTAATGTGAACATCATACTAGGAACAAAGGGAAAATCCTACTAGCTTCCATACTGAAAATAAACACGGCAACATAAAGCAGCAAAATCGGAAAATTTTCGGAGTTCTCAACCAAAACAACAAAAGTTAGAAGAGATTAGAAAAACACCTTCAATACCCTGAAAGAAAACGACCTCTAACCTGGAATTCTATGCCCAGCCCAGCTCCTAACTGAGAACATTAGAATAAACACAAATCAGACACGCACACGCTCAGCATCTCCCTCTGAAGTCCTGAGGGATACGTTATCCTCCTCCAGAAAAGACAGATGCAGAGGTGAAAAGCCAGGGTTCCAACACGACATGGAGGGACCTCCAGTGCTGGTGACAGGGACGGGAGGATGACAGCTCTCAGGTGCGGCGCATGTCCAGTGTGTTCTGGGGCAGGTCAGAAGACGCCCGGAGTTGTCTTTCAAAATGAAAAACCTGACGAGATGCAGGTATCGTGTGACCTGATGCATCTGGGAAAAAACCAGAGGAGCTTTAGACAAGTGACGGAGAGTTTGGGGTTAAATTTACAAAAACTACACGGTCAAGAAATCAAAGAAGAGGTGATAATTAGGAACAGGGCTCATAAAATGCACAGGTAATATCTCTCTAGCCGTGACAGCAGAACAGAGACTACAGATACAAACAGAAGTACCCACATTCGGGGGGAGGGGACAGTCGGGGCTGAACACCGGGGAACAGGAGGGCCGAGCCGTGCTCCCCAGCGAGGCTGGTTCATAGATTCTGCCTAAATCTGAGCAATGAAAATGTAGTGAGACAAGCATTTTATTTAGAAAAATAGAAGCAAATGCACAGAAGAATTAACCAACAAGAAAAATAAAAAACCCGGAACTTGCTTGAGCTGAGATATAAAGAAAGGATATCAAAGAACTGCTATCTCCTACTAAGCTTTGTAGAAATCCTTACATTTCTGAACCATAAGCAGGTTCTATACACACATGTCAACAGCCCAACAAAACGTTTTCATCAGAGGGGCGACTTTTCAAACCGCGCAATCCTATCAGCTACCGTAGTCTCCCTCTAGCTGTGGTTTTGCTTTCCAAGGTCTCAGTTAGGTGAGGTCAGCCAAGGTCCACAAACATTAAATGGAAAATTCCAGAAAGAAACGATTCATAAGCTTTAAATTACATGTCGTTCTGAGTAGCTTTGTCCCACCCGGGACATGAACCCACGCTCAGGAGCCACTCAGTGGTGCGATGGGCTGTGCTACCCTCCAAAAGCGCTGAATGTCTTTTCTCTTTCCCTTCAGGAGGTTATACATAAATTGAAACACCATCTCGCACTCATTTCCTAAGAAGTAAAAATCATTTGCTCTATAAAAGAACATTTATTTTCTAGAATGAAGAATGTTTTGAGACTTTCCAAGAGAGTCACGCTAAGGCTAGGAACGGAAAGAATTCACGGTGAACAGGTCTGCCGTGCCAATACGCGCACTGTTCGTATTACAGCTAGGACGGGTCTCAATAAAAAGTTGTGCAGTCCGGGCACAGCGGCTCATGCCAGTCATCCCAGCGCTTTGGGAGGCCAAGGCGGGCGGATCGCCTGAGGCCAGGAGTTCTCGGCTGCAGTGAGCTGTGATTGCATCACTGCACTCCAGCCTGGGCGACAGAGCGAGACCCCATCTCTACAAAAAAAAAGTTTATGTAAAAAAAAAAATTAGATGTTACATTATCCTGGTATGAACTACTGGCACTTTCTGTTACGAGAAAAGACAATTCTCACTGAGGCACAAGCAGCTCCCAGACTGGATTGTTTTAGGGACTGCCCATAATTCATATGCGACACTGAGGCACAGATAGAAATAACCTCAACAAATGCATTTTTACTAAGTGGTTTTTGTAGCAGAAGATTTACCTGTTCCTTCAAGTTGCCTGTCCACAATGCGGAGTCTAAGTAAATCTTAAGTTACTCTTGAAATACGGCCTCCCGTCGAGAGTGATTATTCACAAGGTGTGAGAGAACACTCTCCCAGTCTGAGGTCTGTGTCCTACTTAATCACCCTGCTTCGGATGGTATTAAAAAGAAATCCAAGTTTAGTTGCTGCTGTGCTTAGCCAAGAAGAAAGGCTCTAGAAAAGTCTTCTTGGAAAACACACTGATGAAATCATTTGCATGAACACAGCCCTGTGGTGCCAGTTTCCATTGTAATTTACTTGGAGAAGTCAACATTTGAAATTAAAACCTGCCGTTGGTGCTCACCTCACATGCACACATGCGAACACACACATGCATACATGTGCACATGCCACATGCAGACATGTGCATGTACACACCACACACATGCATGCACAACATGGAGAGACATATGCACATATACATACACACCACATGCATACACTCTTACACACATATGTGCACATACCACAGGCATGCTCACCATGCACAGACACATTTGTACACACAGGCATGCACACACCCATATACGCCTCACCCCTACATGCACACCTGTGCGTGCATGTGGTCGCACACCAAGTGTCCATGGAGGAAACCTGCGTGATACCAGGTCTGGCACTTCAGGATTGTGATCCTGAGTACGCCTGGGCCCAGAAGAAACTAGGTCAGACACAGTCATTATGGGATTAATACTGGATCTTCCTAAAAATGTCTCCAGGATGAAATCAAGACAAGACATTAGAGTCATTCAACTTCTGTGTCCTCTCTAATTATTTTGCTTGATACAACTTATCACTTTGTAGGATCATTTGTGTACATGTCTACATGTAACTAATTATTTTACTTAAGTCAGATTTTAGTACACATCACACATTTTTACTATTATAGTAACCAAAATCAATGGGCCTAAATCCCAGGTTGTGGTTTAAATAAACAAGCAGTTTGTCAAATAAATAAGCCTCTCTTCTGGTTTTCTACTGTAGTTTTGTTTTTCTAAATTTTGCAAACTAGTCTTTTTCCATTTTCTGTTTTATTCAAATCTACCTTGCCCCCACATGATGCCAGCTCTCTCTCACACACACACACACACACACACACACACCTTCCTTCCCAAATTAGCAACCACGGCTTTTTGGCCCCTCCCTGCATCTCCCCAGGGGGCCTTCACCCCACCAGCCACCCCCCCAGATCATTGGAATCATTAGTCTTTGCCTCTGCTCACTTGCTTTTCCTTTCACCCAGCATCATAATTATTTTATTATTGTTAATCTCACTAATTAATAATGATAATAATAGGAAAAATCCCAGAAAACCAATACGAATAAAAAATAGAAATCTGTAACTTACTGCATACCAGGAACTAATATTATGTGTTTCACAAAAATGATCTTAAGCTTCACAACAGTCTTTCCAGGTGGGGAAGTTGTTTTACACATGAAAAGCTGCTGTTTCAGCATCAGCCTGCTGCCCTGACTCTTCCTTTCCTACGGTTTTAAAGAGCAAAACTGTATCCCGTTGCCCTCCTTTCTCACCTTCCCTTCGTTCCTCGGTTGCCATGTGTTCTGCTGGATTCACTTTCACAAGAGGTCAGCCTCACTATCCCGACCCTCGGTTCAGGACCCTTCTCTGTGGTTGTCACGCTCTGCAGCGCCTTATTCGACTTTGAATTGTGAATTCCCCTTGAAACGTTCCCTGACTTCTATCCCCCGCTTTTCCCTTGTTCCCCCCGCCCCACCCCCAACTCAGGTCTTTGGCTACGTTCTCCCCAAACCTGTGCGTTTCCCAAGCCTCTTCCTTTCTCTTCTCATTTCCAATCTTTCTGAACACTCTCAACACCTTCCAAGGCTCTGAGAGTCATCGAGACAGCGGCTGGCTCCTCTGAAATCCACACCATAGTCTCCCCTGCCTGCAAGGGACGGCCAAGCGGATATTCCAAAAGGCACAGCAAATATCTCCTTCCGGTCGGTGTTGACAATTGCCTGCCCTGGTTAACATCACCAACCACCAGGCTGCCGAGGTAGAAACCTCTGAGTGGTCACATTTATTTTCTCTTGTGCCAAATATCCTAATTACAGCACATCACCGATCCTACAGTACCCTCCTTCTGCTATTCCAGTTCCCACTTCTGCTCTAATTCAAGCCTTTGATAACTCAGCTACCTACCCTGTGTCCCCTCCTCCACCTCACCCTCAGCAAGAGTCACCGCGGGGCAGGCAGCTGAGTTATCAAGGTCCAAGGCAGAGTCCAGGTGAAGGGAGACAAAGCAGAGCCCCGGCCACTGGCATCCCTGGGACAGAGCTGGAGTGAGCAGGACACAAGCTGGATCATGACCCCACTGGCCACGTTCACCTTCTGTTGTGATTCCCTCTGTCTGGTGTGTGCTGAGTGCACAGGTGAGCTCTGTGTCTACAGGTGTGCTCTGAGTGTCCAGGTGAGCTCTGTGTCTACAGGTGAGCTCTGAGTGTCCAGGTGAGCTCTGCATCTGCAGGTGAGCTCTGAGTGTACAGGTGAGCTCTGTGTCTACAGGTGTGCTCTCAGTGTACAGGTGAGCTCTGTGTCTACAGGTGAGCTCTGAGTGTACAGGTGAGCTCTGCATCTGCAGGTGAGCTCTGCGTCTACAGGTGAGCTCTGAGTGTACAGGTTTAATCTACTCTGAGAAAGGCATGGGCTATAAGGACACAAGTCAGGCAGGTAGCTGTAACACGGCAATTTTTAGTAAGGGTTCCCTTTGCCTCCTGTCTTTCTGACTTACATTTTCCCCAAAGAAGGAAAAATATTTAAAACTTTTTATTTAAAACCTCTTTCCTTTGGCATTTTGTGAGCCTGAAGGCTATACAGGAATACATCTAAATAGTGACGATGTCCACAAAGTAATGTTTACAAAAAAGAGTAGATAACATCAACAGGAAGGCAAAAATGAGGTTTGCTCCCATGCACTGCACTCCAGATACCGCCAGACACTGTGTGATGACTCAGCTCCCAAGCATCCTCCCGACACGGCTGCGGGGAGCACAGTGGCAGAATGTGCTCTGAATCTAACTATGATAGGATTTTTCTTTCTTTAATGACTATTGGTCATTATGTTTTCATTTTGCCTGCTAACTTTATCATGACGAAATACTCCATTATAAAACTCTACCCCCATACCATTGCAACATGTACTATGTTTGGATTATTTCCCTTTGCTACTGATATTGCCAAATTCTCAGAGACCATCTACATGTTTTGGCAATGTGAGAAGAGGTTGCAACTGCCCTTGTTTTTGCCCTAGCTGGCCTGAGTCAGCCGATGGGAATTCTGATTGCATACCCTCGGGCCAAGATGTGAAGCTGGTTTGGAAAACTGTTGGAAATACCAATCCAAGAACATTTCTTTCCTATTTGTGCATATCAGCCCTTTTATTTCCTGCTGAGAATTATTTATATCATTCAGAGTTTCCAAGCACAGACCATGACTTTGAAATCCCATGGTTTCTGAAAATTTTTCAGATAGGAAAAGGAGATGGAATGAACCAGTAATTAGGCAGCCAAACTTCATTCTTTTGTTCTTTGAAAAACAAGCATTTTCTGTCCTTTTTTTTTTTTCTTTTGCAAGCTTTCCTTCTCTCTCTAACCTGCCAGTATTTCATAGACTGTGATTCTTTTCTCTTAATTTCACACAGTCAGGACACTGGTTGAAAGACTATGGTCTTAACATACTGAGTGCACCAATCCAGCCAGAAAGTGACCACAAACACACACATACACATATACGCATGCATACACACACACACACACACACACACACACACACAGGTCAGGTATGTCACTGAGCTAGGGGTTGAATGTCCTTCAGACAAAAGCAGAACTCAGTGAAGACTGTCTTTCTCTCCTAGGTTTATCCAACTCTGGGTTTCACTTAAACTGAAGAAATTATCATTAATTTATTTTTTCATTCCCTGCATATTCACTAAGCTGAGAGTGTGTATCGGACACTTCCAGACTCAGGGGCTGCACGGCTGACACAGCAGCACCTCGCTCTGTTGGGACCTCCCCTAGACGGGAAGGAGGCAGACAGTGCACACATCAAGCCTGTCACATGAGAAAGAGACGGGTGGGATGGTGGAAATACAACAGAGCAAGGTGGTGACGAAGATTCCGAAGGCTACATCAGATCACGTGGTCAGGAAGGGCCTCTCCGAGAAAGCGGCTTCCATGCTGAGCATGGATAAGAGGAGTCAGCCTTGTGCAGTCCTGTAGGGAACACCGAACACCTCATTTAAGGCCCTAAAAACAGGAACAAGCTCGAGTTTGGGAAACATGAAGAAGCCCAGTGTGAATGGGTAGGGCCAGATACCAAGGTGGCAGGGGTGGGGGGGTCACAGGGCGTATAGGGGGTCGTAGGTCAGGGAAGGTAAAGCCCCTGGGAGGATGTGAGAAAAGGAAAGTCAGTGATCTGGAGTGTCTGCCAATTTCGACAATGGAAAAGTCCTACTGTGGCCAACGTCAGGCTCCCGGACTCACACAGGCCACGTGAAGGCTGCACTGGTCAGAACCTGCACAATCAGCTCCTGAAAGCCTGTGGGAGGCAGGGGAGACGGGACGGGGACAGGAACTGGCAGGTAGAGGGGTCACCAAGGAAATGACAGCCCGGCCTCAGCTGCCTGCTACCGTCAAGAGGACGTCATTGAGCAAGAGCTGGCGGTGCCTTGTTTTCTTCCAAAAGCAGGGTCTTCATAACAGCTGGTGCAAGCATGAACGTCTGTTAGAAGATTGGAGAGAAAATTTGAACCCACATTGGAAAGATTAGATGGAAAGAATGCCTAGTTTGTGTTTTTGGTTTTTTTTTTTTTTAAGAAAATTTTGTGTAAAAGCAAAATTTTGATAGCTCCTAGAATCTTTATTTTTAGCCCTTCTGTTTAGAGATGAGCCTGCTCTTGGTCCCCTTCTCTGGTCGTAGATAAAAACAGCCCAATCTCACTGTTCCTCTCTTCAGAAAATGATGATGACAAAGTCACACACCTGGAGAAGCTCAGCGTGTACATACGGGGTCCTTAAGGGATTTTCCGTAACCTGTGCAGACAGGACGTGAAATCCCACAAGGCCAAATATAAACGGAACTTACTTTCAAAGACTTTCAAGGGTCGTGATTCCCCTCCTCTGTGCCATTTCAAATGTGAAACCACATTCATAGGCAGAAAATCCCTTCCTATATCTAACCTCTGGGTCTCCTGGTTTTGTGTTTAATTCATTCCCGTTGTCTTTCCCCTAAATGAAGGCATCAGCCTTCCATCCCTACGTCTAATGAAAGATACTGGAAACCTGATTACCTCCGATCCCGCTAATTCACAAATGGAGATAATTCCGACAGGGCCTGGATGGTGGGAATAATTAGATAAGCAAATGAATAGGGCAAACAAGGTTACAGGTCACCTTAGAGGGCTTCGTTAGACACCCGCCTTCTAACGAAGCAGGCTCAGTGTCACGCTGGGTGACAGCTCTCCGACCATGTCTGAACCCTGGACACTCTTGTGCTGCCACAGAGAGGCACTTCCAAAAGCTCTGGGGACACCCCCCAGGGAGACCTCGATAAGGTCTCCAACCAGGTGTGTTTCTATCCCTGCATGGGCAGGAGTCTGGGCTCCCACCTGGCCTTGCTCTCTTGCCTTGACTCTCCCTGGACAAACTCCAGAAAACACAGAGGGTCCCCTTGCAAACGAGCAGCTCT
>JAQIFY010002119.1:0-13603 GCA_028533085.1 Varecia variegata | reverse complement strand
CCATTTGCTACAGTAAAAATATTTTTGCTATATAAATATTTGCACTTTAGTCTTATAATTTCTATAGAATAAAATCAAAGAAAATTGTTTTTCATTATTATATTATTATAAAAATAAAATGAAGCTAATATCTACTTTTTATTCCTAAGCATATTGAATATGTTGGGGCAGTGATTGAGACAGGTATTCAAGATGATGCTTATATAATATCATAGTGCCCCTTTGACATTTCTGCCACTATAGGAGAAAAAAAAAATCACTGTTAAATTTAGTTAGGCTTTATACAGATTTCAGCATAGTTACATCCTGCATGTAGTATATAAATCCAAATCCCCCCTTTACAAACAAAATATAGGTACTGAGTTACTAAGGTCTCATTTGAAGACGTCACATGAGAAAACTAACTACTATTCAATTTGACTATGTCAACAAGAGACACTGAGTTGTTGGAACCCAAATCTCTACATTAAAGAGTGTGAGAAATGCATAGTGAATTTCAAGTTAAAGAGAAATGGTATTATTAACGTAATACCCATGTGAACTATTCTTTCATTTGCAGTTCCATTTTGCAAAGCATTCTACCTGTGCTAAATATTCTTTTCAGCTTTATATCATACAAATGAGTACTACTAGTATTTTAGACTTTGAAACACTGGTGTTTTAAAAGGTGTCATGTCAAATAGCCTTAATTTGGCTTTGTGATAATATCTGTTACATTTTCAACATTTAGCTCTGAATGTGTATTCAGAGAAATTAAAAGATCATGTCATGTAAATAGATCTTAAGGTGTTCTATCCATTATAATTTCTTTTGAAAAATATTTAATTAGGGAAAGTACACAGTTAGGAATGACAGCACATAAAATATCAGATAGAATTATTTTAAAGTCGAGTGGTAAGTTTCTTATTTTAAAACTTAGTTAAATTTTGTTATTAGCTCAGCTTGTGCTAAATAACAGAATATATAAAAGAAGTATAAAATACAGAAGGCATGTGAGCTTTCCCCAGTTATAAACTGACTGCTTTAATTCCCCAAATCCTAATTTTTCTTTCTCAGCTGCCTGCATCCTTTACAAATGTTTAGAGTATAATGTTGCCATGTATATATTGTCCTTTCCTCTCTCCTCACATGTCATAACTTCCAGTACAGAGATTAGATTCTCCTCTTTCTTACCCCTGTGTTAACGGTTCACCCTCCCATCCTGCCATCAGCTGGTACCCTATAGTCACTGAGATACAAAAACACTGTATTTGGCTGCCTGTCCTGCCCCAGATCATATACCAAATGAAGACTGTGTGTATGGCATCCCATTTTAACTTGGTCTGACACATTTCCATCACTTTAAAATCTTTTTGAGCATTCTCTGTAATTTATTTCTAGTACCAGTTTTACTTTATGCATCTCAACTTACCTCAAAAAAGTTTTCTCTTATTCCTTCTCTTTTTTCCCTCTCTTTGCCATCTTTTTCACTTTTCCTCTGTTCATTCCATTTGTGAGCCAAAAACAAAAAGACAAAACCAAGCAGAAAATCAGAACAAAAAATATTTAAATAAAGTCTCAAAAGTCAAGGTAAATGTGAGCATTTAGAAAAATAAAAATAAATCCCTTTTGAGTTTAATTAGACATAGTATTCCCTTAATTAAACTTTCAAATGGCTTTCAATGCCAATTTAGTCTATTTAGCCAATTCAATAGTTACTTCCATTTCTTTTTTTACCACAAAATTCAAGTGTTTTTTTCCAGATTCACAGGGGTGAGGGATTATGGAGAAGCAATCTGTAACAAGGAAATCTCTGACAAGCAGAACCGCCCTGTTACAGGTCTTTTACTTGATGTCATACCAAACCAAACTGAATATGATTGTGGAGCTGTCAGGTGCCCAGTGAAGTTATGTTTTTCTCTCTCAGGAGTTACTGATGGAGTTTTGTTAATATTGCTACCTTTTGGGCAAGAAGAGGTGACTCACACCTGTAATCCTAGCACTTTGAGAGGCTGAGGCAGGAGGATTGCTTGAGGCCAGGAGTTTGAGACCAGCCTGAGGAACAGCAAGACCCCATCTGTACAAAAAATAGAAAAATTAGCTGGGCATGGTGACACATGCCTGTAGTCCCAGCTACTTGTGAGGCAGAGGCAGGAGAATCACTTGAGGAGTTTGGGGTTGTAGCAAGCTATAATGATGCTACTGCACTCCAGCCTGGGAGGACAGAGTGAGACCCTGTCTCAAAAAACAAACAAAATAATGCTACTTTTTAATTTTCATGACATGGCGCCATGCTTTAGAAAGTAAAATTTTTTTCTGATCCTTAATGTTTTCCAGTCATCTTGCTCCATCCATAAAATATCTAGAATTTTCACATAATTTCATTTTGAAGATAGATGCTTTCCAGAATCTTTAGCATGCATCCAACTTTTCTAATGTGTTAACAATATTTTGGACTAATCAAATATTTTTGGTAGGTAAAGGTAGAGGATATATCAAGTGAGGAAAATAATGGAAGCATGTGCTTCTGTGTCCATATTTTTAAAAAAACACCTTTCATATTTTAATGGCTTTTACATTTAGAAGGCATAGGTTAGGTTTTTCAATTTATGCTTTATCCATTAGTCCCATTTGTACCCTCAAAACTACAGAGAATAAATACAACACTTTTGCATATGGCAGTCCTTCAAATACTTAGGTCATACAACAGTGTCTTAAAAATCTTCACTTGCCTATGCCAAGAATTACAATATTTATGACATAATTTCCCCCACACTTGATCTTTTAGGTCACTGTGTTTCAGATATCCACTAGTAAATGTTCCTTTGCCATATGATACCTCGATCTAAACTTCAGATGGTGTTTTGGGAAAATCTCAGGACATATAAAAAAATCCCCTTCCAAACTGAAATGGAGACAAGAGATCAAAGATTGACTGGGACAAGTCCAACTTGGCTAGCTAAATAATTTTATTAGAGGTAACTTATACAAGGCAGCACAGGATCTCTCTGACAGTAAAACCCTCACAATCTACCTGTTGTGTTACCTTAAATCCTGTTCCAGTGAGCGATGCCGAGCTCTTTCGTTGCATTATCACATGTTCACATACAAAATAGTTTAAGTATGTGCAGTACAGTTGTCATGTGCCTTTATACAACCCATGTTATGTTAATGATATTATAATTCTCTGTTAAGCAGGGATTCTCGTCTTACAATAAGCTGAAGGGTACTGTAGGACTGTCAAAGTAGTTAGGTTAACAGAACGTCCTTGGTAAAGAATGGCCTACATGTTATGTGACAATCTGAGCCAAGTAAGGAGGTTGTCTGTGCAGGGGACAGGGAGGGCATCAGTGCATGCAGGGAAAAGGGAAAAGGTGCTGAAAGATCTGACTACTAACTATGTATTTGGTTATTCCTTTAATGTTGATATTTCTAATTCTGATCCAAGAACACAACTTTTCTCCCCTTCAAATTTGTAAATCCCTTCTTCAAGAAAGGGAAAACTGCTTCCTATTCTTAGTATCTTTACTTATTTGAACATTTTGTGTGTGTGAGAGAGAGAGAGACTTTAATCTTTTTGGCTAATATTAAGACTACTGGTAATTAAAATCATTTTCAATTACTGTGTATGGAAGAGATTTATGACTGTTTACTTACTTTTCTAGCATTTCATGAAAAACTCTTCCAAGTGAAACAAGACTTAGTAAATTATATATTTTTTTAAATCCAAGTTTCTACTAAACTAAGTAATTTTATAACAATTATTAAAGTTTCATCTGCAAATGGCTTGGTTAAATTCCTTAATAATATAGTACATAAATCTGTATACCAAAGTAAATTCCTAATTTCAAGTATAAGAGCTGGAAGAAAGAGGAAAGAAAATAGAGGGAACTATTTTACTAAGGAGGTTTTGTGCATTTTAAATAGCTTTTATACAATTTATGAAAATACACATATTTATATATATCATAACAATTGAATATTGATTCAAATGCATTGAATATAGGCTCATTTGTAAGACAATAAGACAATATTTTGGGGAAAAAACTTATAAAATTATTTAGTATGAAATAATTATTTTTTGTAGTTAATAGTTTCAACTGCATACCTATGTATCTTTATGTCACAGGGAAAATAATGGCTGCCAATAATGTCTGTGTTCTAATTTCTGGAACCTATGAATATGTTACATTAAATGGCAAAGGAGAATTAATGTTGCAGATGGAATTAAAATTGCTAAAATGATTATATTGGGTACCATGTGAGTATAAGAGTACATAAAAGTGGAAGAGAGAACCAGAGAGATGGTAGCATGAGAAGGACTAGGCTCGAAGTGTTGTGTTTTAAAAATTGAAGACCAAGAGCCAAGGAAAGTGGGTGGCCTCTAGAAGCTGGAATGGGCAAGGGACCAAAGTCTCCTCTCCAACCTCCAGAATGGAATACACCCTGCTGACACCTGAAATCTATGTTGAACTTTTGATCCACAGAATTTTCATTTCCATTATAGCATTTGTTTTTGATTCATCTGTAGAAGAAAACCCAGATGTTGTGCTCATCCAACCTCTAGTGATATTTGGAGTTTCTTAAAAAGTGATAATATATAATAAACTATATATATGTGTCTGTGTGTGATATATATAAGCATGAGTGACTGTATTCTAAAATATAGGCATTTATTGAATATCTATCATGAGCCAAGTACTATTCTATGTGCTAAATATACTAAAATAAACAAACATCTTACTCTTAAGGAAATTAAGTTCTATGCATGACCGTAAGGTAGGTAGTATTTCGGTAACAGAAACTAAGGTATTCATCTGCCATCTGGTTTAAAGAAGAGAAGCAGTTAGTGAGTCTAGTCACAATGTGGGCATCCTAGGAAAACCACATGACAGGAAGAAATTACTTAGCATGTTTCCATGTCTCAATGACTTGTGAACTGCAAAATACTGTCTTTCCATCCTTATTTCACTGAAGATTTATGAGCAGTGTAAAACTCAAATATAACCCAAGAAAACATCATGGAACAGTGAACAAAAGTGGTCTTGAGTTTAAAAAACATTCACAAGCTTTGTATTCTCTTTCCATACAAAAAAGTACATTTTATACTATTCAGTATGAGAATGAGTTATGTTGATTCTGTTAACCACAAAAATAGTTTAAGTGTCTCAAAGTTTGAAATTTTTATTTTGGTCGATGCACATCAGGGAAAATCTGAAGATCTAGTAACTCATTAAAGTAAAGCAGAATTAGGAATTTATAAGTTTGTGTTTTTTTTCTGTAGGATTATGCCATTAATATTACTAATCTATGTGCTATTTTTATGGCATGTGAATTTGTAACTTAAAATTAAATCACTAAATTAAAATTATATATGTATTTTCATTTTATAATTTACTTTAAGAATTTTATGTTATAACTTTATTACTTTCTAATTTAAAATGCTTTTAATATCATCCCATTTCCACCATCTTCCAACAAGCTCTTTGGCTCATTCGACTATGACTTTCTCCCTAAGTTAGTAGATGCTGCAGCTCTTCCATACTCCGTTATTTTTCAACTGTCTTCTCCTAAGCACCACACCAGAGAACTAGGTGGTTGACAATGTTTCCCTTCATCTATTTTTTTAATCTCCTATCTGTGTTTCTCCTTTCTCTTTTACTGTTTGATGCTCCTTGTGTTTCCAGGGCAACCCACGGGGATCTGTAACGTTTTGTGAAGATCTGCCCAGCATTTATTCTTATCTGTTTAGCATCCCATCATCTGAGATCTGTGTACTTTTCAATGTGACAGCCAACTAATCTGAAAATGTAATTGCTAATTGTGTGTAAAAGGAGTATTCATTATTCATATGCTCATAAAAGATTAGCACCATGCTTTTACAGGTGATTATTGCATAAGTAATATTCATGCATAGTACTATAAAAGAAAAAACTAAAGTATCCTCACAAAAAAATGGCCATTTTTTTACCATTTTTATTTTTAATTTTTCTACATATGACCATATTATCATACAATTTTATATAATTAAAATAGTAATGTGTAATATATTAATTTATTAATTCATTAGGCAAACATTTATTGAGCATTTACACTGAGTTTGAAATTTACTGGTTGGTACTTTACAAAGGTAGCTTCAGGCTACAAGGAGCTTCTTACATACTTGGAGATATAAAAACATGAATAGAAAAATGCAATATAGAATGATAGCAACTACGTTAAAAGCATGTATAGCGTATTGTGGAAACACATCAGTGAGTAACCAAATTCCTGAAAAGGATTTCAGTCAGAAGTGATGCCTCAAATGAGACATAGAGAATAAGAAGACTATAATATTAAAGATGGATTATGTGTTATGTAATAGATAAAATTATAGGCAGAAAGTACAACCAGATAGAAAGCAAGAAAAGGAGTGAGCATGATGTATTAATGGAACTGCGAAAGTAGGTGCACCGTGCATGATACAATTGCACTTGAATTTATGGAGAAGACGTTGGGAGTAGCAAGAGTAATCTTGGATAAGAAGAATAATGTCAGATCATGAAAGATACTATTGGCCATGCTAGGGAGTTAGATCTTTATTCCATGTTTGGAGCTCTTAATAAATATTAAGCAGAGAAATTATTTACATGTTAGGAACATCATTGCTTTTGTTGCTGTTTGCTTGATGTTCTGTTGTTGTTGTTGTCGTTTTCCTTTTTGAGAATGGAGAAGAATTTTAGGCAACAAGACTAGAAGCGTGGAGGCCAGTTACATTGTGACCACTACACTATATCAGGATTGGTAAAATGCGGGGTTGACCTAAGGTCATAAATTAGGACAAATTAGTGGAACTTAGATTTGTTTTAAGGAGTGAGGGAGGAGATATTGAGGACTCCTAAACTTCTGGATTTTCAAACTAAAATGTTACAACTGTTGGGGTCTCAATCGAAACCTACATCTGTCAGAGGTATAGGTAGAAAGTACAGCCAATGTGTCCTCTCTGTATAAAGTGTTCACAATTGGTGGGTCTCCCCAGGTAAAATCTGTCATTCAGGTGTCATGAGCCACAGAAAAAAATGAATGACGGTGGGAAAGACATATGGAGGTGATTTGCCTGAGGGAAGCAGAAGTTGGGAACATTCTCTGATGTTTCCAATAGACTTCTTGGCAACCTTAAGAGAAATGGTGATTAAATCATGGTTGGAACCACATAAAAGAGACTGGCAGACCTAATGTTAGTTAAATTCAAGTAGCTTGCAACAGTTTAGAAAAGCTCTATGATAGTTTTTCTCTTTGTGAGGAAAGATCTAAGGGGAGATTTTGAAAACATATTTTAATAGCGTAAATATCATATTGGTATATCTCTATATCTCTATTTACATGTATCATTCCTTCTTCCATATCTCCTGGGTATTAAGAGTTGTTGTTCTACTTCTAATATCTCACAATTGCTGCATCACATTCCAGTTAAAAAACTTCATCCTGAGAGAGGACCAAAGTTTGATTTAATTAATTTCCTGGCAGTGATCACAGTAAATTGCTTCATATGATTTTTCCTCTTTTATTGCAGATACACAGGCCAACTTTTGGCAAGAATCATAAATCTAGCATACAGTTGTAGACTGCATCAGAAAGCTAGAGTCCTGTATTTATGTGCAGCCAATGACAATGGGGATGTTTCCATGTCTGGATTAATGATGGATCCAGGCAGTTATAGTGGCAGTCTGTGAGGTGCAGATTTGAGAAGCAGCTTAATTATAACTGATCTCATCAAAGAATAGGCTCTTACTACAAAGGCTAGTCAACGTCTCATCTATTGTTTCCTAGGGGATTTTTTCTGTCCCAGGGAAATCTCCCCAGGAGGGATAAACAGTAGTCTTATAAAAGCCAGGACTTCACTGCAAAAAAAGCTCACGATATTTTTATGTCTCTAAATGGATTTAAAGTCACCTTGATAGACTACAGGAGGAGCTGAGTGATAAGATGGTCCAGTTGATGCAATTCTTGCTTAATAAACATTACACACCCACCCGCCTCTCAAGTGAACCACCCAAAGTAACAATAGTTCACTTGGTTTCCCACACAGTGGTTACAAATTTCACCCATTCATGCTTAGTGCATGCCTCTGAAACAACTTCTGCCCAGCCAGGCAGCCCTAAGACTGACTGCCACATCTGTGACAACGTCTCTTTGCCCACAGGACGGTTAGCAACAACCTGGGTATTCTAGCAGCTGCTTTTGAATCTACATTCCCATACTCGGCCTGCAATTACTCTCTAATTCTCCGTCATTATTACATAGCAAAGTGAAGGATCATTTATTACTTGGATAACCATAAAAAAGATTTGGTCAATATTTACCATACTAATTCCCATGGAATTTTCATGAATTCTGTTCATTGGCCCTAAAGGCCTCATCTTTCTTTTTCCAGGAAGCCTTGTGTTTGTTAGTCCTCTTCTATAGCCAAAATTGTCAAGAAATGTGGGCTTGTCACAAGGGGCTGAGATGTTACACTATTAGCAAGCTGAAATGTTAGTCTCTTACAGTGTCATGGACACTGTCAGAAGACATGACACTCGTAAGTTGGACCAAAGAAATTAGTTGGTCACTACAATAGCAGTAGTCAGCATATTGGTTTCTCATTTCATTTCTTCTATAAGCCCAAATTTCTACAATGTGATATAAAGAGAGAGAAATGACGATGGATTGAATTACAAGGGAGATTTTTTTACTAAGGAAATCCAAATCTTTTATTCGGGACAGGAAGCATGCCTGTTACTTACTCTGGAGAGAGACACTGTTTCTATCTTCCAAGGCTCTTTGCTATACGAACATCCCTGAGATAATAGTCTGGAATAAAAGCAGTCCATGGTTCTATTCACAAGATGTGCAGAAAGGGAAGGGAACTATTGAGAATTGTCTTCAAGTAGTAAAGAAGGAGGAAAGCAAAGCCTGCACCCTCACTGTTTAAAGGAACAAGGAAGGAGCTTTTCATTGTATTAAAAATCAATTAACTATATCTGTGCCCTTGCCTCACGCATGAATGAAGTTCTCCTCAAGAACCAATTGCAACAGGGCCTGTAATAATACTAGAATACAGCATGATCCAGATAAATAAATGAAAAGCCTGCACTGGAACTGTTAGATAATTTTGCAAAGATGTTCTGGAGAAAACATCTGCCGTTGGACATGATAGAGTGACTAAGACTGGACTTACCCAATCAGCACAATTTGGACATTACACCATGTGCAGAGCCTAGAGAGGTATTGTCCAAAAGGCACAGCAGGGAGGCAGATTCTGAGCAGAGCGTGAGCTCACTGAACTGAGGAGACAGAGGTCAAAACTCAAAGTTACTGAGTGCTTATAATATATACTTGTTTGCATTGTGTCTTTACAGCTTCTTTTAATTGCCATTTCCCCATATTCCTAGGATTTAATTTATTATACTATATATTATTTTTACATTTACCCTTAGTTCTCTTTCAAGACATAATAAAATAAATACCATACCAAAGTCATAATCAAAAGATTTTGATTTCTGGAGAGTTAATTCTTGTGTGAAACTCAAGGTATGGGTGCTTAGTCCAAGGAGATTGTTGCAAATTAAAGCATTCAAGATGAGCCTAAGTCTTACTTTTTTTTTTTCCCTAATGCAATGAAACATTAGTTTTAACATGATGGATTTTATGTATATATATCTTTGATAAAAATGTTAGCTTTTCAAATTTTGTATCTTTTCTTAAGATGATGTATTGGTTATATTTTGTATGGCCAAAAATGAGCCTAAGGCCCTTTTATAATATTATAATATATTAAACTGGTTTCTCAGTATTATTGGAAATCTATGCATGGCTTATCAGTAGTTCTTTAAAACTTGTAAAGTATTTAGAAGTTTTCTCAATTCTAAAGTAAGCACTCATGGCCACACAAGTCAGAAGTCTATTCTTTGAAAAATTTGACTAATTTATGTTTTTGGAATAGTGACTTTTTGATTTTTTTATTAACTGGTTATTTGGTATGACCACCAGTAAAAGTCAACAGCTGCACTCACATTAAACCTTCCTTTTCTTGGTACATTTCTTCAGCTTTTGATGCTGTTTATTTCTGACAATTTTAGTGTTCCAAGTTCCTTGTAAAACAAACATAAAAGTACACACATACCTATATAAATACATATGTTTATATGTTTCATAATCAAGTGCATAATTATAGGATAAAATGTCCCTTCATGGAAATAATGTAAATTATAACTACGTTATCATCGTTATCGTATTTCTGTTGCACAAGTGCATACATTGTTCTGCACTTTTGCCACCCTATCTTACAGACTTATGGATTTTTACAAATTTAAGATGATACAAATCAACATAATAATTTAAATATTTCATTATCTAATTATTACAGTTTGTCCGGAGATAGCCCCTTTAAGATGGCTTTTAATACCTTTGACAACCTCAAAACTATCTTAAAAGTTGAACAGTTACAAGAGTTTCCAGACCTAAGCCTTTCTTTTTCCTGCTCCAAGGAATGAAATCAAATATCTTCCATGGAGCCCTATTTACTTTGAATAGACATTAGCAACAGAAATAAAATAACATCCAGATTGTTTTGAATGGGTGTTGATGAAAATTTTTCTTGAGCAAAAGTAATAATATTAAAATGCATGTAGAAATATTGGAACTAGAAAATACGTACTGTATATATCATGACTTCCAACTATTTTTTCTATTATTATATATAGTTATACCTTTCTTACAATGTGAGGATTTATAGATGCCAGAGATGTTCTCAAAACTTGGTAGTACATCCTCTGTTTCTTTTAAACTTCAAGGTCTTTTTATTCTTAGCACATCGAAGTTCTGTCAATTGGAATTACAAATGTTATGTTATTAATCAAAGGCAGCAATGTAGAGATTTTATAAGGACTGAGCAACATCTTTACACTGTTTTCAAGCTCTCAGTTCTAACAGAAGTTTCCTTGTGGGGCAACGAAGCCCAGTACATCAAAGAATAAATCAGTCTTTCTAGGGTTTGTTACAACGATTCCTCAGGAATACATTAAGAGGAACATGAGTTGACACTTTCATCTTCCACCTGCAGCTTCCAAAGCCAGAATTCTTGAAATCATTGTTTCTCCCCCATTAACTTTCTCCTCCACATCCAATTCGCTGTCAAGTTCTCTCTCTGATACTTTCTGGACATTGTTAGAATCCATCCCCTCTGCAAGGTCATTACTGTCACTGCCTGTGATTAGCCTACCCTCTCTCCTCTCATTTATAGTATCATCCTCTTAACTTTCCTCCATTCCTCCAGCTTTGACCCTCCCCTGCGATTCTCTCCCATGCTGCTGTCAGTGATTTTTATACAATGGGCATATAATGTCATTTTATCTCTTAAAGTGCTTCCATGGTTTTCTGCTGTATTTAAAATAAAACTCAAATGCCCAAGCATGAACAAGGAAACACTTCATTCCCCTGATAATCTCTTCAGGCTCTCCTGACATGTACGTCACTTACTAAACGGAAGACGTTTTTCCAAAATTGTCATTTATTTTTCTCTGAATTACAAATCCCTTTCTTAAATGTTCTTGTAAAGTCATTTTTTCTTTCCCTAAGAGCATCCTACTTATTCTTTGAAAAAAAAAATATATATGTAAGCCTGCATATTGCTTCCTTGTTTGTCCCATCACTTATTCCCTTTGGGTTAAATATCTGTGGTAGGCAGAATAGTGTCTCTGCATGCCCAAAGTTTCCCAGGCTCTAATCTCCCCACATGCGAGTATGTAATCTAACACTTCAAAGATAATTGATGTAATTATGGCTAAGGACATTAAAATAGAGAGATTATATCGCATTACCTGGGTGATCCTGACTTAATCGTGAGTTTTTTCTTTCTTTCTTTTTTTTTTTTTTTTTTTTTTGAGACAGGGTCTTGCTCTGTCACCCCGGGCTAGAGTTTGGGATGACAAACTCTCAAACTCCTGGGCTCGGGTGATCCTCTTGCTTTCAGCCTCCCAAGTAGCTGGGACTACAGGCATGTACCACCATGCCCAGCTAATTTTTCTAGTTTTTGTAGAGCTAGGGTCTCACTCATGCTCAAGCTGGTCTCGACCTCCTGGCCTCAAGTGAGCCTCTTGTCTTGGCCTCCCAAGGTGCTGGGAATACAGGTGTGATCCAGCACATGTGGCCTCATAGGAGCCTTTAAAAGGGAAAAGGAAGACAAAAAATGAGTCAGAGAGATTTGGTGTGAGAAGGACTGAACTCACCATTGCTGGTTTGGGAGAAAAAGAATTAATCTAGGAGACAAGGAATACAGCAATCTCAGAATATTGGGCATGGTCTGTAGTTTCTGACCAGAAGAAAAAAAACAGGGACCTCAGTTCAACGTCTGTGAGGAATTGAATTCTAGCAGCTGTACAATTGAGCAAGGAGATGGATCTTCTTCTGGAAGCCTCCAGAAAGTAACAGAACCATGCTGTTGCTTTTATGACCCATACAAGACTTCTAACCTATAAAACTATAAGAATATTCCTCTCATGCTCTAATAGCAACTATGATCAGCTTTATTGAAACATACATGGCACAGTATCATGTTTGCCAATCGACTTGCCAGTGTCCAATAGATTGTACACTTCTCGTTCGCACAGTCTGTATTCTTACCAACCTGAAGAATGCCTGAAACATAGTCAAAATTCAATAAATTCTGGATAAAATTAATGCATAAATGTAGCACACTTAATACATTTAATTTACCTTTTATACTTTCTTATAAACAAAAATATCATTAGATTTCATTATTTGATTTTTAATCTAAAATATCTTCCTCCCTTTTGTACCTTAGCTTTTTCTTTTCATTTTCCCCATTCTTTTTCTTTTTTCTTCACTCTTATTTTCTATTATACTGCCTACCTCTTTCCACAAAAAACTACAATATTTTACAAATATTAAGGGATTTGGATGTTGAGTACTCTAACACACTTTCCCCCCCATATCACTTCCCTCAAAGAAAACAGAGATGAATGCAAACATAATTAATTTATGGACAACTTATTGACAAATAATTTCTATTCAGCACAAAAAATTTTTAATTATTTGACTAAGCAAGGTGATATCACATTTCTTTTTTTTTTAATATTTAGAATCATTTCACATTTTATGTTTTTTGTTTTATTTTATTTCAGCATGTTATGGGGGTACAAAACTTTAGGTTACATATATTTCTCCCCCCCCCGCCCCCCTCCCCGGAGTCAGAGCTTCAAGTGTGTCCATCCCCCAGACGGTGAGCATTGCACTCATTATGTATGCATACACCCATCCCCCCCCCAACATCTGCCGGACACCCGATTAATGTTATTCCTAAATGTGCTCTTAGGTGATGATCAGTGAAACATTTGACATAAAATACTGAGAAATAAATGGGAGAATTGTTAATAGATTGCATTTAAAGTGACAACTATGCACAGTATTTTAGCGCAATTGCTTTCAAAACTTTTAAAATACATTATGAACTACAAGAGTATTAATTTGCCAGACTTCAAACTATACTACAAGTGCAGGGACACAGACCAGTGGAACAGAGCAGAAAATCCAAATATAAGACCATCCTCATATGGCCATCTAATCTTTGACAAAGCAGACAAAA
>JAQIFY010002118.1:0-13606 GCA_028533085.1 Varecia variegata | reverse complement strand
TGTGGTTAAGTCCAACATCAGTGCATGGGGCCATGGACTCTACCTTTAATTGAAAGAACTGCAAAATCACAAGGCCAAAAGTATATGATAAAGAATTGGAAATAATAATGCAATACGCTTATTCATAAATGTTTTGCCCAGTAAAGCCAGGTTGAAATTACGGACGACAGAAAATTTGTAAGGGGGTATGTGGAGACATGGGAAATGACAAGTAACCAAAGCTCTGTGTGGCCTGGGACTGCCCATCTGCCTGGATTGTACCTCCTGGTCATGAAAATATTGCTGCTCTCTCATTTCAGCTGAACTTGGCCTGCTAATAGCACAAGTATTAACAGAAATGAATGCCGAGTCAAGAAGCAGTTACTCTAAAGGGAGGTTATAACAGAGCTTTTGGTGGCTTCAAAAGGAGAGGTTGGATGAGAGCTGAAAAGGGGAACACTTAAGTTATCATTTCAATTTTAGAAACTGTTAGTCTCACCTGCTGAGGAAACTATACTCCAAAAGGGACACACTAGAGGAAGATAAGAATTGTCCCCAGTGCTTGTGGAGCCTGCAAAGTTGCTCTCCCTGACAGAATAATGATAAGTTTTTTCAAGGGCTTCCATTTACTGAGAATGCCAACGTGGCCTAATCATTTAAATGAAATGTTTTGACCAGCCTGTTTGCAGGCAGGGCCTGTTGCTTTGTCTTTCAGCAGGTGTCTTTCCATAAAGTAAAAAGTCATGGGGAAGAGTTACCAACCAACCACAAAAGCAACTTTCAAGCCCTGAGATACATTACAAAATTATACCAATATACAATCAAACATAGTAAACACATTACAAAGGCCCCGCTGGGTGCAGAGGCCCTCGATCCTGGCCACTTTTCCTTTCTTTCTGTGTCGGTTTTGGAAAATAAGTGTTATATTTCTGCTCTCTTTTTTTTTTTTTTTGTCCACCTGAACAACATTTTTTTTTTCATTTGTTTGTTTAACATTTATTGAGTGTTTACTGTATAGTGGCAGCAGGCTACCTTCTGACTACAGTGATCAACCGTCTCATTTGCCCAGGACTGAAGGATGTCCTCAGATGTGGGTGTTTAAGTTTTAAAATCAGAACAGTCACAGTCAAAAAGGAATGAACTGGTCATGCTAGTTCTGAGGTACTATGTCCAACACAGCAGAGTCTGCACCTTCATGAAACTAACATTCTAAACACAAAGAACACCTCCCCTAATTACACAAATGCAAATTGTGATAGATACGTCAAAGGAAGAAAACATGGGCTCAAGATAGAAAACAACAGATAGAAACCTACTTTGAATATAATGCCCAAGAAGAGTAGGCATCTAAGCTCAGGTGTAAAGGACACTTGGAGCTAGCTAGGTGAAGAGTGGAGGGGGGGCATTCAGAAGAGGGAACAAAATAGGCAAGGGTCCTGAGGTGAGAAGCTAAAAAAAACAAAAGAGAGCCTGGGCTGGCGCAGGGAAAGCTGGGAGAATGGACTCAGGGAGGTTGGAGAGAAGGCAGGGCCTTGTAGGCTGTGGTTGGAAGTTTGGATTCCTTTTTTTTTTTTTCACTTTCATTGATGTTTAAGACACATAAAGAAATTACACAAACCATAACCATACTTTTTATAAATGTTTTTATACTCAGCATACCTACGTAACCAAAAACGACATCAGGGAACAGAGTCAGTGGTGGCACCCCGTGGTCTCCCTTGCAGTCAGGATGGCTCCACTCCTGCCAGGGTGATTACTAACCTGACTTCTGCCGGCCTTCGTTAGCTGCGCTTGCTTTTGAATGTAACATAAACAAATCACACAAGAGTGCTCTTTTGTTCAACAGTATGATCTTAAGATAATCATATTTTTTCTGTGATTGAATTCATTTTTATTGTTGCATATTCTATTGCATGACTATACCAAAATTTATTTATTTATCAACCATTGATGGGCATTTGGTTAATTTCCACTTTGAGCATATTTATGAATAGTGCTACTAAGAACAATCTTGTTCCTATCTTTTGGTGTACATATGTGTATATCTGGGGAGAGGAGAATGTATATACCTAATGGTAAGATTTCTGGGGCATAGGATATGAATATGTTCAACTTTAACAGATTCTGCCAAATAGTTTTCTAGCCAGCTTGTTCCAATTTACCCTCTTGCTAGCAGCATGTGAGCATTCTAGTTGCTCCCAAACCCTCTAACACTTGGAATTAGTCCATCTGCCTTTTCCATTTAGCCATCCTGATGGCGGCAGTGGTATCACAGTGTGGCTTTAATTAGTCCCTGATGATTAATGAGGCTGAGCCCCCTTTTGTATGTGTGTCGGCCATTTGGATGTTCTCTTTCATCAAGCATTTGTTCAAGTATTTGGCTCATTTTCTGTTGTCCTTATTGTTCTTATTTTTCTTACTGATGTATTTGAATTTTTTATATTCTAGATATGAGTCCTTTAACAGATACATGTTTTGCAAATATTAATACCTTCTCTCACTCTATTGGTTGCCTTTTCACTTCTCTTTGATGAACAAAAGTTATCATTTCAAAGTAATTCAATTTATTATTTTCCCCTTCATGACTAGGACTCCCTATGCCCTGTGTAAGAAATCTTTGCAGATTCTAAGAGAAGTGTTTGGAATTTTATTTCATGTTCGATGAAGATCCATTGAAAGGTACAGGCAGGAAAGTGACATGATCTGATTTACGTTTGTAAAAGTTCATGGATGCTGCTATCTAGAAAGCAGGATGGAGGAAGGGAGTCCACATAGGGGTCAGCTGCCTCAGCACAAGCGAGAGAAGATGATGGCTCAGAATCGATAGGATTCACAAATGGATTGGCGGAGGTGGTGTGGAAGAAAAAGAAGGCTTGAGGGGTGATACTTAGCTTGCAGTTTACAACTGAGCGGGTGGTGGTACCATTTACTGAGATGCAGAACTGAGGGCAGTTTGGGGAGATAGGAAAAGAGTGGCTTTTGGGGGAGGCGGAAGTGAGATGCATTTTGTACACTTTAAGTTTGAGATGTCTCTGAGGCACCCAAGTTGAGGTATCTGGGGGCATCTAGATACGCTAGTTTGGACCTCAGACTTGTGGCTGGCGTGTGTGTGTGCAGGGGGTGAGGGATCTGAACTCAAAGGCCCTTAGAGTCTTTCTCGATCTCTCTGGAGGAAAAATTGACCACTCCTTCCTTTATATGTTTCTGTATTCTGTACAGATTTCTGTCATTTTTTTTTTAATAACAAATTTGTCTCACTCAATTACTCTGGGAATTCACTCAGAGCAAGGTATCTGATAATGTCCTTGTACATTGCATGAGTCATTCATTTTTGTTAGCCAGATGAATGGATTTCCTTAAAAAGGAAAAATGGAAAACTAAAAAAAAAGAGGTTTTTTGAAACCAAAACCTACCATTCAACCAGAATTCACAACATGTTCTGCAAATTCCAGTAATAAGTTGATGGGATAAAGAAGAGCCTCGGTACTTAAGCAAAAAGAACAAAGTTTGTTTCCAAGACATCCGCGTTCCTCCTGACAGTGAGAGATGAAACGATTCTGGGCCTAGTGCCCCCCTGCGAGAGGGAGGGCACTCCTTGCACCACCCCATGGCGTCCCCTAAGTAAGGAGACGGCCTGTCTGCATCAGGGTCAGCAGGAAGAAGACGCACATTTCCGTGACAAAGTGGAGCTAAATTAAGGCAAAAATAATTAGGGCAGAGAAGGGAATTGACACCTCTTTCCAGCTTCCTATTTCTTGTGCCTTCAGCATACCCCCCCAAATTGGTTCTTTTTTGGAGGCAAGAGGAAGAATCAATGCATTAATTGAAAGCCATGTTTGTTCTCTAGGCTGGTTGTTGGTGTCAGGGCCAAAATTCTCCTACCTCACTGCTCTGCTGGGGCTGATTTTAGTGCTTCTCAGGGAAGCATGAAGCTCAGGGGTCCAGAGGAGGAGGGCAACATTTCAGTGTGGCAAACCTGTCTACTCACAGTTTTAAAATTCAGCATCTCTTTGTCTGGACCTGTGGTGTCCATAGATACATAATGCGAGCCATGTTAAAAATTGGTAAAAAGAAACAGGTGAGGTTAATTTCAATAATATAGTTTAGGGGAGCAGGGGAAGGGTAAATTCAGACTTAACAGGTACAATGAACACTACCTGGGGGATGGGCACACTTATAACCTTGACAAAAACAATTATGTAACCAAGACATTTATATCCCCATACTATTCTGAAACAAAATAAATCAATATAAAAATTAATATATTTTATTTAATCCATTATATTAAAACTATTAATATTTCAACATGTAATATAAAATAAGTAATGACATCTAATATTCTATTTTTGTATGAAGTCTTCAAAGTTTGGCATGTATCTCAATTCTAACTACCTGCATGGCAAGTGCTCAGTAGCCACACGTGGTGAGTGGGTACCATGTTAGTTTGCTCAGGTCTAGATTTAAAAACTGATGTAGCTCCTATAGACATAGTACTTGCCAGAGTTCTGGCTTTGGTCTGACTTCCAGAGACCTTTCTGAGTCCAAGAACATCTTCCTCCATTTGCCTTTTCTTTCTAGAAACATCGTACAGTCTCAATTTAACTTCCTCTCTCCTGTAGCTGCTACTACGTACACTATTCCTTGGTTTCTGTTGCCCCTGGAACCAGTTGCGGGCAAGATGCACTCTTTCTGCTCTGCCTCCCTGCATTTCCTTAATTTAGGGCCGCAGGCACCTTCCGTACCTATCGGGTTTTCCTGTTAATAGTCTGTGAAAACAGGAGATAAAATGACAAATAGAGTGAAAACATGACACTGAGAGGACGCTTCAAAACCTTTCAAGTCCTTTCCTACACATTGACGAACTCTTGATTGAGATGGAAGCCAGAAGCTTCAGCTGCTTTCTTGCTCTGTGATGGCCTCCAGCATTTGTTTGTAAGGATGGGGCTCACCAAGCCTCCTCACTTTTGCAGCTCCCACCAGTAGCGATGGCCGAAAGGTGGCTTCCTACTAATGGCCTGTCTTCCTCACTGTTGGCCCAAAGATGCAGCCAGGCCGAGATTGACGAGCAAACGATCTCTGAAGGGCTCTGAACTGGCTGACATCTCTCACTGAATTTCCTTCTCAGCCAGGAATTAGCAGACACCTTCGGGTATTTTCTCCTACAGGACAAACCAAATGTGAGTGATTGCATGGCTTAATAAGGGGCACAAGGTTATGATGAAATGTAGAGTGGGTGTTAATGGACTTGGATTGGGGTGGCAAAAGGAATTGGCTCCATTAGCTTGTTAGAATTTAAAGAACTTTCAAAGAAGGAAATAAAAAGTGAAACCAATTTATTTCCATGCCAAGAATGATAAAAGAGCACGGGTTGACGGCAAACTCCATCACCTCCTGCCTTTCACATGCCACTGGCAGCATTAGCAGCTGGGCCCAAGTACATGCTGACACGACGCAGTGCAGTGACAGCTTTGTGTCCGAAACACTCACTCTTCTCCCTTTCCCTGTCTGCAGTGAAATGTTTGACAGGCCCAGCTCAGGGGGAGTTCTATCTTTGTGACCTTCTCAGAGGGGTCTCACCTCTGGGAGATAATCTCAGTGAACTGTTCAGTCGCCTGGGACTTAAAAAAAGTTAAATAAGCAAAATAGCAGTTAGGGTCCCAGGCTGAGTCAAAAGGCTTGCCTGAAGCAGCTATTGGCTGTCAAAGGAAGGCTGACAAGGAAACTTTGGTCTCATTAGACATTCAAACAAAATGAGAATATACTCTAGATTCTGTCTCCAAAGACCCTTTGTGGCCTAAGATATCAATCATTACCTGTCTCAGCCACACAAACTGTCTGGATATTAATAAATGACTTTTAGGCAGCCATCCTGTGTTACGTGTCTTAGCGTGGCCATGTGGAGAGGGATGATTTGGCAGTGTAATCAGGAGCTGTTGTGTGGCAAATCTATTCCTAACTCTTTCTGACATATGTCTGAACACTCAGATAAATGAAGGGAAAGGGCAATGTGAATACCCAATCATTATGAAAAATGTTACTCCTATTGTGGGCAATTAAGATGTATTAAGCTTATTTCATGTAAGAAATATGCAGATCAGATTCATGGTAGATTAATCACAAAGTTGAGTGCTAAAACTTCTTCATTTTTTTCTAAAGAAAGATGAAAGATTCAAAATTCAATGGATGATGAATCCCGTCCAGGATTTAGATGAAGATTTCCACTGCCAACACCACGATATGTGTCCTCATTGCCTCACGTCCAGATTATTAAAGGAGCCTTTTCTGTGCAAGATCGTTGGATCCTACCCAGCACCCATTCTTCCTTCTTCCTTGGTAACACAACTTCAATTTTGTTATCCACCAGTTCCCATGAGGCATTGTTTGAGTACTGCTCCCAGGGTCGTAGCTCCTTGGTATGTCCAGCCTGCCCCTCCCACAGGAGGAGAACACCCCAGTGGCTAGTGAGAGCCTGCAGGCAGAGAGTTGCAAGTACTGGCCGTCAGTAGCCTTTGGATCAGGGTGCACCAGAAGGGTGAGTTCTGAGAGATACAGATGGACTCTGACAGTTTCTGCCAAGTTGTACAATTAGCCAACACTGGAAGCATCTTTTTCCAGATTTCTTTTTATGTGAGTAAGCAAATCTCTATTATTTAAGCTATTCTCAAGAAAGTGCTCTCTCTCTTAGGAATAGGGTTTCTATTTGCCTTATAAGTGCTGGGATAGCAGTCTGGGTTATTAACAGCCAACATCCATTCTGCTGACTCAGTCACCTGTTTTATTTGGTCAGTGCCGTTGCCATGCCATTTAAAAAATATTTCAAATATTACCCAGTTTTATAGGAGAAACATCCAACTGATAGACCTCCTCCCTAGTCTTTTTGGTTTTAGTCTCTCCCATTCCCTAATTTATCTACTGATTAATGACTGACCAGAAATCTTCCTAGAACAGATTTTTTTTTTATCATATCACTCTTTTTCTTGAGAGCCCATAGTCTAAAGATGAAATTTCTCAATCTGACATTCAAGGTCTTCCCCATTCTGGCCCCAACCTACCTGTCTAATGTTATTACCCACTACTCTCAACCCGTCATACATAAATCTTTAATAATAAGAACAAAATAATAATAATAATACAACATACCAGTTATTCAGTGCTTGCTCTGTGCCAAACACTACGCTAAGTAGTTTATATGAGCCATCCAATATAATTTATGGAACAATCCCAAAGGGTAGGCTTTATCATCAAAATCATTTTATAGATGAGGACACTGAGGTTTCAAGAAGTCACACATGAACAGGAAGCAGATTCCAGGCCTTCCTAAATAGAGACACCATGTTATAATTTATTATACAATTTATTCTCATGTGAACTCTGTGCTTCTAAAGAGCATATTTATATATTTTAAAATTTGACCAGTGCCTTGTACAGTTTTTGCACAGAGAGTAAATGTCTGAAAACGTATTTGCTGAATAAATAAATGCTCCCGAGCTCCAGTGGGTAGACTGCCTGACACCATGACTTTTCCTTTTGGATCTCTCTCTGCTCATGGCACCACTTTGCGAAAAAGGAGGAAATTATCCTAAGACTGATAAGAAAAATAATATAAATCAGAACTAGCTGATTTAAATGTTTATTGAGGGCATGAAAGAAGAAAAAGGTATTTTTATACATTGCTGGCAGAAATATGAGGTGTTTCTGCCTTTCTAGAAAGCAATTAAGCAGTTTCTATTAAGATGAAAAAAGTATATATTTTCTTGGATCCATCAATTACCCACTGTAGGAATTGGTCCTATAGAAACAAAAGCACCAATGCATGAAACATATGCAAAAATGTCTTTTGCAACATTGTGTGTTGTGGCAGAAAACTGGAAAATATGTGAATATTCATCAATACTGGGACAGCTGAATAAATCATGGTATATAATTATACCATGAAATCTTATGTAGACATTTAAAAAGACAGGTTAGAGCTATATAAGATGATTTTGAGAAATTAGCACAAGGCAATATTGAGTGAGAAATGCTAGATGAAGAAAAGAACATTTAATCTTATTTTTGTATCATTAATAATAAAAAGTCGTGTGCATCTGTATGTATGTGCATGTATGTGTGTATAAATTTTATGAATAAAGAGAAAAATGTGAAAGACAAAAAATATTGTTAGCATGGATTACCTGGGGAAGGGAGCAGGGCCCACATAGAATGGCACTTTGGAGAGAGGGGGAAACAAGCTTTTGAGAAAATGGGGAAAATGACATTGCAGTAAAGAAAATAATGACATTTATGCATCTAGGTAAAATTAGGTGTATGTGTGTAAATATATTAAATTAGAAGTAATAAAATAGATGACAACAAGCACTTATTTTAACCCAAATATATTCTACAGACTCATTCTGACATTGTACCTATGAAGAGGGAGGTCACATACTACTCTTAAGATGTCTTTTTCCACAGAGAAGTCTTGTTCTTGTTATCATATCCATCTTCCTGCCTATCTTTGCAGAACATGTAAAGGTTTCATAAGGGTCACTTTTGTCTCCATAAGTTGGATGCCCTCCTATATTTTGTTTTTCTCCCACTAGGATGTTGTTCACCCCTAGGCAGTCAGATGTTTGGTAACTATTAACCTTAAAATGTTTTTTTCTTCTTTCTGGTTTTCATGTCCCTGTTCTGGTCAGCCTAGGTCACTTTACAATTTCACACGTTACATTCCTGAGTTATCAGCAATGCTCACTTTGAACACAATAAATCCAACATTCCCACCTTTGCTTCCTAGAAACCCTCCAAAAGGAAGAAGGAGAATGCAAAATACAGATACCAACTCCCTTTTCAGCAAAATTAAATAATAGCAGAAATTCCAAACTGCAAGACTGGTAGAACGGCTGCCAAGAGCAGTGGAATTCAAGAAAAGGGGTCCGAACAGAGAGGCATACCATGGCCAGAGAGCTCAGAAACAGCCCGAAACAAGTCACCCATGGAAACTGAGAGCACAGCCTCAGGTGAGCAGATGGAAATCTCAGCGGTTGCTGAAACTCCCCAGGCCTGTATTCCTTTCAAGAAACAAAGGAGATGAGGTTAAATGAAAAATGACATGGGTAAGACACGTGTGCAGGAAGCAGAGTGGAGGAGAAAAAAGTTCTTACATTGCAAAAAACCCTACAATTGTTTATCTCTATTAGCTGAGTAGAAGGAAAGAGTAAACAAACTCTCACACACAAACCGAATAACATTCAACTTTGGATTCAAGTTACACGACACAAACTTCCTACATACAGTTGTTACAAAAAACACCCATCAACTTCAACTGTGAGTAATGAAACATGTACAGCACAGGATCAATACAAGAAATAAACAACAGAAAACAGTGGCAAAAATAAAAAAGATACTATCAAAAAGATAAAAGTCACAACCAATTTTCCATCATAAATTAAAATAAACTTAATTATTCTATCACCTTTGTGATGCTAGAATGCAAAGCAGAAGTGTAAGAGCTCAGAGAAAAGACAGTGTTTTAGTCAGTTTGGGCTGCTCTAACAGAATGCCATAGACTGAGTGGCTAAACAACAGAAATCTATTTTTCACAGTTCTGGAGCTGGGAAGTCTAAGATCAAGGCACGGGCAGATCTGGTATCTGGTGAGAGCATTCTTCCTGATTTGCAAATGGCCATTTTCTTGTTGTACCCTCACATGGCAGAGAGAGAAAGAGACATTATGTCTCTCCTTAAAGGGTACTAATCCCATTCATGAGGCTTCACTCTGATGACCTAATTACCTCCCAAAGGCCCCACCCCCAAATAACATCACACTGGCGGGTTAGTCTTCAACATATGACTTTTAGGAGAACACAAATGTTCAGCCTATAGTAGATAGTAAGAATATAAGAAGAGTCAAATATAAGCTCAGCAAAAGGTAGGAAAGAACACATTAAATAGTGAATAGTGAACTACCACATAAATGAATATTATAAAGCTATCTGTTAAAAACAATAAAATAATTGACTATGATTGGACAGTGGAGGTGAAAGAAGGAGGGTGAAGGAAGATAAAATATATTAAATTCATCATTTCTTATAGTAAGGAATCAACTGGTACTGTATAAGTTATAGTCATAAAAGTAACCACTAGAATAAAAGTATGTATACTATTAAAGATTAGAAGAAACACAAATGCAAAGCAAAAGACGACGTATTAAAGAAAGTTTTAAAACCAGAAAAAGAAAGCATAATATAAAACAGTATGTTAACATATTTGTCATATCAGTATTTATAAGTGAGCTAAAGTCTCCTGTGGAAAGGAAAAGCCTTTCACATTGATATCATAAGGTATATCCTAATAAGTTTCCTGGACCTCAAAGACAAAGCGAAACATTCCTTGGGTAATCACCTATTAAGGGAAACAACCAACTGGCTACAGATTTTCCCCAGCAACAGTCAATGCCAATAGACAGTGGGAGTGATAACTGCAAAACCCTTAAGGAACTAAATGGGATTTGAATATTTGATACCCAGACAAAAGTTGTTCAAGGATAAAGACAACAGATCAGAACATGAAACCACAGAGAAATTGTTTTCCTTGTAAACCTTTCTTGAGAGATGTCTACTAGAACAGGGATTTGCAAACTATGGCCCTTAGGCCAAATCTAGCCTACCACCTGTTGTTTTTTTTTTTAAATAAACTTTTATTGGAATTCAGCCACACCCATCATTCACATATTATCTATGGCTGCTTTTGTGTTATAAGAGAAAGTTGAGTAGTTAAGACAGAGATCTTATGGCCTGCTAAACACACACACACACACACACACACACAAAATCTGGCCTTTTACAGAAAAAAGTGTGCTGACCCCTACACTAGATCATAAGTTCTTTAAAGGTAGGGGGTGTATTTTAGTTTCTTGGCACTTATTCCTGGCATGTAGAAAATGCTGCATAAATATTTGCCAAATAAATGAGTAGGTGCCTTAGTTCTCATTTTTCACCTTGAGTGCACGCACTCCATCTGCCTCCTCCTCCTGAATTGTCATTCTTTTCTTCATTCCCCAAATAGACCCTCAGTAATAGGGGCACAGGAAGGTTCAGTAACTTTTCTTTGAAAGGCTGCAAGAAGCTGCAAAGAGTTAGCAAACTGGCCAAGCACTCAGCAGACTCACAGTGAGTTAGTCTGTGCAGAATTACATTCACTGAATTTCTTATAGTTTCAAATACTGCTAAAAATGCCCTACATTTGTGCAATGATCTACAGATAGCAATTTACTTGCTCTCTTGTCCTTTCTCTGCCTGACTCCCATTAAAATGTGTTCTGTTCTCTTATAAAAAAATGTTTAAGGGAAGAAGGGCTATATTTAGTAGGTATAGAAATTAAACTAAAGGATTGCTTGTTAAATCAATCCTATTTCTTTCTCCTCAGATCTTTTTTTGTCCCTTTTCCTATCCCTCCCCTTTAATTCATGCTGGGCTAACTTTGAAATCCGAGCAGGTTCTGAGCTCTGGGGAAGTGGACATCAAGCAGGACACCTCAGTTTTCCAAGAGACAGTAGAGTGATGGTTGAGGATGTGGACTCCAGAGTGAAAAGCTCCATTTCAAATCTTTGCTTTGTCTCTCATTGGCTTGGCCTTGGATGTGCTATTTAACTCTTCTATGCCTCAGCTACCTTATCTGTAAAATGCATATCGTAATAACACCCTACTTCATAGCCTTTAAGGAAAATTAAATGTTTTAGTATAGAATAAAGCACTTATAAAAGTACTTGGCACATAATAAGCATTCACAAGTGTCAGCGAATATTATTGTTCCTGTCACCATCCTTCACTCTTTGCTGTTAAGGGAACAATTAGCCACGGATTGGCTTAGGCAGTGGTATCTGCAGCAGAGCGGTAAGAAGAGTTTGGATAACAGGGCTTGGATGTGCATGGCTCTCAGGCTCCTAGAATGAAGCATTTTCCTTCCTCCATCTCTAGCTTAGCGACTGCCTGGCCTATGGACCTCAATAGCTCCACATGATATTGATTTCTGTATGCTGCGGGTGAGGGCCAGTGTTTCTTCAGGAATTCCACTTTCAGTTGATTATGCAGTGAAGATAGTAAAGATGACATTCCCTACAGCTCCAGGAAGAAGTAATTTCTGGTTTTTGCTATTTTGGGAAAACTTGTTAGTATGCATCATTACTAGTTAAATAGATAAGGCTTCTGCTTGCTAGGAGATTTACATGTATTTTGGGCTTTCCAGGAAGTGAAACATAATGGTGCTCTAAATATTAAGTGTCTTAAGGAATGACTTTAATCCGATTGTCATGGATAGGATTCATCTTATTTCAGAGCCGAAGAAAGCAGTTCATGTTATAACATGCATTGTCTGAAAGCATGAACCAGGTAGTTGACCTGGTTTTGCCCACTCTGGGACCATAAAAGACCTTCAATTCATCAGGACCCAATTGTCTAACTATAACCATACTCAGAGAGAGATTTTTTTTAAATCTTGGGATACTCTTATGACAATAAAAAGATTAGCTAAGAGTGACCTAATCCACACTCTAAAATTAGAGCAAGGTACATGGCTGTCAGACTCCTAGAATGAAGTGTTTTCCTTTCCTTGATCTCTGCAGAGTGGCGACTGCCTTTGCACTGACAATATGCTGCGTAAGATTTAAAACACTATAACTGCAAAGGTATTGTGGTAAATCCTAATATAAACTTAAAGTCCCCTCTTTAAGGAGGGGGTGATGACTTTTAGACACTGAGTCCAAGCAAGTGGCCTTCACTGTCTTGGTCTGGTGTCTTCCTTATACTGTCCAAGTTCTGCTCACCTTCCTCTGAGAATCCTGAGCCTGCTCTGCGGGCGTGCACTTTTTACCACACCCTTTTGCTATTTATCACAAATCCTTAGACTTGATAATGTACTTACTTTATATTCCGTTTCAGCACAGCCGTTCCCAGCTCCCGCCACCTAGGGAAGTTTGGGAATTTGGGTCCAGCCAAACCAGCCTTTACCACTTTACTAATTATGTATATGAATAGTCCTTGTCTGTTTCCTTGGGGTTGGGATAATTTTCTTTTAAGAAAATGAAGATTTTTCCCTTTATGTTTTTCCCATTAATTTATTATAATGGTAGCAGTGGATACTTTCATGCAGGTGGTGGTGTTGATGTTCACAGTGATTGCACTCCCGACCATGTCAGCCTTGCAACAACCCCTGGAGGGAAGTTTTTGTATTGCTTAATTATAGTTTATTTATATGCATATATTATATAAAATTATAATTTACTAATAATATAATTGAAATTTAATGTTGTTATACTCCTTTATGGATAAGGAAATTGAGGCTAAGAGAATTTAAGCAAGTTGCCTAAGATTACATCACTAATTCATTTTCAAGGTGGGATTGAAACCCAAGTCCAACTGTTTACAGAGTCCCAAATTTTAACCACCCAGATAATAAAACAAAAAAAATTTACAAATATAATTTTAAATTAAGAGATCAGATGTGCAAGTCTAAAGGTTGAACCATGGTCTAATCAGGCAATTGTAATTGTGTGGAAGAAGCTGTAGACTGGAAAGAACTCAAAGGATTCATTTAGTCCACACCCTGAACCCACTCTTCTCTACAATGGGAACATGAATTCTTTATTTTTT
>JAQIFY010002117.1:0-13606 GCA_028533085.1 Varecia variegata | reverse complement strand
GTGTGTGTGTGTGTGTGTGTGTGTATGTATGCATCTGTGTTTGGGAATATGGACGGGGCAGAGGCCAGGAGAGCCATATTAACATCCATAGTATGGACAAAATAATTATGCTTACTGGCACATTTTAAAAACTATCCTCATTTTTAACAATAAGTAAACCCAGGACAGCTTTACAAAGTTATATTCAATGCTATAGATTGAGGTCCTATACAACCTTATGTGGAACTTCCAAGAAGTGAAGACCAACCAAGCATGAAGAAGAGTCAAAGGTCCAAGCGCCAGCCTCAGCAATTAGGAAACAATCCTGGGGTCAAATAGAATCAGCTTATTGATGAGCAAACTTACACACACACAAACACACATACACAATGAATCTAGACAGTTCTCTTTTAGTGTGGCTTACTACTTGCAGTTGCTGGTGGCATTCAGCAAAGAGCACATACCCTTTTAAACTCTTGCAGTAAAGGGATCTAAAGTTAATCAGGCATCCTGCCTTTCAACTCTGACGCTAATTCTGTGAATGTGTGCCAGTCATATCACTTCTTTGCCTCAATTTCCTCATTTGTAAAATGAAGGCATTGGCCTTGATGATTTTAAAAATTCCATCCACCTATTACATTCAATGATTCTACACTTAGCACAAAGGAGCATATGTGTCTTCTATATTACCACACTATGCTACCCGTTTATTTCTTTTGCAGCAACTAAAGTATCCAAGAAACTCATAGGCTGGTTTTTACTTAAGAAAAACTTTACCGTTAATTTTGATCAAATTCACTTGTGAATATTGACTAAAACATATTTTATTGAATCAAAAAACTGTATTCATCTCAACTACTCACTGAGTACTCAACGTCCTTGTAGAGCACCCCTGCAAATGAAGGCAAGTAGCACTTACGTACTTCCCTTGTTCCATAATGCATACCCTCTAAAGACAGTCTTTTCCTTCCTCAGACCATTTGGACTCAACATTTTTCTTATATTAAGCTGAGGCTTAGCTCCCTGTGGCTTCTACTCATTTTTTCTGGCTCTAATCTTTTGGAGAGCTATCCATAATGAATATAATCCCTATTCTCCATGACAACTCAAAATATTGAAGATAGCAACCATATCTTCTCTAATCTATCTCCAGCTCTCTCAGCTACTCATACTATGAGAATTGCATACCCCCTTATCGCTATACCCCCAGGAAAAGTAGTTCTTTCTTTCCTCATTATGGACAAATTATTAGTAAAAGATTAAGAGTAATTACATCACGTCATTTACTCATGTCAAATTTACAAAGAACTAAGCTAAAATTTCCTTAAGTGTATTCTAGTTAAGCCAAATTTCCTCCTTCTTGTATTTGTACAGTTGGTTAAAAATGCAAGAGAAAAGATGCATAAACTGGAAATAAGAAGCTTTCCAACAAGGAAACTCTATTTGTTCCCTGATTCATGCTAAGTGATACAGGGGGCTCTTTAAAAATGAAAATGTTTTAATTTATGTTGGATGTGTGACATTCTGTTTGGAGTTTTTCTTCTCTTTTTTCTTAAATTGAAAAACTAAGAATTCTTCAATGTATATTTTCAACAGAAACCATTTTCTCTTGCAACTCTGTGCACGTGTGTTATAAAAGAACAAGCAGAGTAGAAACAAATGCCCGGTTTTAGCCATATGTCACACAAGGCCTGAAGCTTTCATGGGAGATAATGGCACATTACACAGTAACGCATACAAAAGGTTTCCACATTTCAGGCACTAAGAACAAAACACAGTAATGTTATCTCTTTGAAATGCATAAAAACATCAAAATCTTAGTAGTTAATGAAACATAAATATCTTTTTCCTGTACAAAAATATACTCAGAAAGTTAGAGTGCTGATTATGAGAGCTTTCCCTCAGCTTTTGATGTGGTAGAGTGGCTATGCCTCTATGATATGGAAGAAAGGATGCATTACTTTGTCAACAATTTACCACAAAACAAAGAGTATTATACAAATTACACCAACTAAGTGATGTTCATCAAAATATGTTTAACTTTAAAGAAAATCAATGCTTTTTGATCTATTTCTTTAAAAGTCTTAAAATGATGTTTATCTTAAAAGAAAGTGATATAACTTTTGAATTTGACATTTAGGACAGGCAAACCAAATTTTTTAAACTTAACTGAAAAGCATTTAGTATTTGACATGTACAATAATTAAAAGCAACCAACTAACCTGGGCACAGTGGCTCATCCCTGTAATCCCAGCACTTTGGGAGGCCAAGGTGGGAGGATCGCTGAGGCCAGGAGTTTGAGAACAGCCTGAACAAAAAAGAAACCTCCTCTCTACAAAAATTAGAACAATTAGTCAGGCATTGTGGCACATGTCTGTAGTCCCAGCTACTCGGGAGGCTGAGTCAGGAAGATTGCTTGAGGTCAGAAGTTGGAAGTTGTAGTGAGCTATGATGAAGCCACTGCACTCTAGCCAGGGCAACAGAGCAAGACTCTGTCTCAAAAAAAAAAAAAAAAAAGGAAGCAACCAAAATGAAGTTTAATTCATACAATTAGCAAACTGAATGTTGTGATAACAAGAAAAGCAGACTCAGGACAATTGCTTTTTTCTAATATGTTTACTCAGTGCTTCATTTAATTCACATAATTCACCTTAATTATAATAATGATCCTGGACATAACTGCTCTCCAAACACACTGTTCTCTAGTCTCCACTTTGGTAAAACCCACCCTAAACTGCTTTCATTTGTAATAAGAGTTTTCTATAACCTTGGTCAGGAAAAACTGTTAATCCTTGCCCTTCAAACAATTGTGAAAACCTCTTGTAGGGATTGTTTTTTTTTTATCCTCATCTGCTTCAGAACAAGGGGGAAGTTTATGTCAAAGTGTTAAACTTTTTAAACCACTTAAGGTAAGACTGACCATATCTCAACTCTGAAGAGCCTTTAGTGACCCCACCAGGGTCAGCATTTTGTGTCATCATCCATTTTGCTTACTTTAATTGCCTTCTGTCTCCAACAGTATGATGGAGGCAGCAAAACATCTGGGACCTTCTCTATGAAGAAGGCAATTCTCCCCTGCTCTAGGAAGCCGTTGATCCCACATCTGCAGAGATTCTATCCTCCAAGGTGCCCAAACCCTTCTGGGAACTGATCCCAGTCACTTGAAGTTTACATATAAACAACCCCAAGACATTACACTTAGGTCCCAATGTCATGATTACCAATAATTAATTAGTTACACAGTGATTCTGATCACATCTGAGTTACCAAATCAAAACTCAAGACACATTCCCATGCAAACTGCTCAAGCCTATTAAGAACCAGCAGCCTTGTTCTTACATTTTGTAATTGTCATTTCAAATGAGATTTTTTGTTAGAAACAATTTCTTAACCATTTGATGGCGTACTACGTTATCAGTACTTCATTTCTGTTAAGGAGAACACACACTCCCAACCACTGCCAGAGATCCTCGACTGTTCTCCCAATTTAGGGCCTGTACAAAAAGTGCTTGACCCTCAGTTTTCACCACAGTGTAGGACCTATATTTAAGTGGACTGGCTCTCCAAAGCTGTGCTGTAGGAGCAAGAGGCCCTACAAAAGATGAATTGTGCCACAATTTCATCGTCTGTAAAATGGGGATAATATGGTATAACTATTATACTAGTTAGCACTGTTAAAGTGTTATGTAACACATTTATGAAGAAATCAACAGAAAATCAAAATAGCTGGAAAGGAATGTTGAAGTAAAATTGCAAATTGGATAACTTTCTACAAAGCTATAAAACCATGTCACCCTTAGAGTTAATATATCTCTAGTGCTATCAAATTATAAGAACTCATTAATTTCTGCTGGTCAACCTCTAACCTCAAAGAACCAAAAACCATCCACACATTTTATCATTTGTTGATTATTACCCAAACAAAGTAACATCCTCAGCATGCATCAGATGATGCTCAGATAGGTTTATTGGAAAATGATATCTAGTATGACATTTTAAAAGATCAAGCAATAATCATTTTATCTAATCTCCATTTGAGATAAAAAAATTTTAGTAGCTTTGCCATGAGTTTTATGTAACTTAATATTTGTGCCTGGCACAGTGTTAAATAAAATATCTAGTACTTGGGCAGTAATGAAAAGTTATGACCTAAGGAATCTGTAATATTCTAAGAGGATTGACATCATTTGTCTGCAATAATATTTTAGGGATAGCACAAGGATGGCTTGGTTGTAGACCTCACTCCATAAGAAGATATTTGATTCAGAGATGACATCTTTTATGTCCTGAGAAATTTATATAGCACTTTTCTTAAAAGGCTACTAAAAAAGAATTTCTACTTTTTTTTTAGACATTCTAGCCTTTTAAAATCAAGTTTCCCAGAGAGAAAAATCAAGCAGCAGGAAAACAGAAGAGAGAAATAGAGAAACAAATTATTCAAACCAATTTGAATGCCTTAATATAACAATCATTATATTTGGGTACAAGATGTCAAATATTACATTAGTCAAGGTTTCCCAGGGAGACAGAACCAATAGTATGGATGGATGGATAGATAAGAAGAGATTTATTAGGGAAATTGGCTCATGCAATTATGAAGGCTGAGAAGTCCCACAGTGGCTGTCTGTAAGCTGGAAACCTGGGACGCTGGCACCATGGCTCAGTCCAAGTTTGAAAGCTTCAGAACCGGGGAAGGTAATGGTGTAACTCTTCCTTTGAGGCTGAAGGCCTAAGAACCCCTGGGGGCTTCTAGTACAAGTTCCAGAGTCCAAAGGCCAGAAAACCTGGAGTTCAGATGTCCAACGGCAGGAGAAGAGTGCTCCAGCTCCAGGAGAGAGAGAGAGGATTTGGCTTTCCTTTGCTTTTTCATTCTATCTGGGCCCCCAGCCAACTGGATGGTGCCCACCCACATTGAGGTGGGATCTTCCCCACTCAGCCCACAGACTCACATGCCAATCTCCTCCAGAAACAACCTCACAGACACACCCAAATAATGTTTCACCAGCTATCTAAATATCCCTTAATCCAGTCAAGTTGACATCTAAACCTAGCCCCATGAATACATTACATTTTTATTTCCAAAATATCTAGGCATTATTAGATGGTCATATTTTTCAAATTTTTTTCTACCCACTGTGTAAATGCAGAAAACCCAGATATTTACAAAGGTGTACTCTATTCATAATCCATTAAAATAACATATATTTTATTAGAAAAACTTTTACTGCTGCTAAAATTCCAAAGCCCACTTTATCTCAAACAATGTTAAAAATGGTATTTGTTTAATATTGGAAAAGGATTATTCCACCACCACTTAATCAAAGTCTTGTTTAGTGTCAGTATCTACTCAATTTTGCATGTCCCCAGCTTGATGGAAACTAACTACCTCAAAGCACTACATAAATATTTATATAGTAATCCATTATTGATATCCTACAAACTTTTACTATAGCTTGCTAATGGCTGCAACATAACAATTCTGGATGGAACTGAACCATTATTTCAATTTTATTTCCATAGGAGATGCTTTGCACACATAAAAACAAAAAGGCCAGTTTAATCGGGACAATTACTACCAAGAAAAAACAAAAGCAAAGTATCTAAATCAAGACCTAAAAATGAATGAAAAAATGTTTACAAAAATATTTTAACATGGAAATTTAATTTTCCTATTATGTTAAAACCTTTCAGACTCTTTGAAACTGTGACCCCTTATACTCAGATAAGCTTATTTGAATCTCACAATATCACTATAAAATAGGAAATATTTCTAAATTCCCATTTTCTTTTTTTTTTTTTAATTCCCATTTCCACATAAAGAAAATGAGCAACTCTGGGAGGTTAAATGACTAACACAAAACACACAGTTAGCTGGGAATCAAAATAAGGGCTTTTGCCTCTGATGCTCTTAACAATGCCAGTAACTTAGCTTCTTGTTATAAACATATCCCCTCCTTTATTGATTTTCCTTACCTTATTCATATGCTAAACGCTTCACCTATACTATATATACAAATTTATTTTTTACTCCTAAAATGAAGGCATCCTAACACAAACCTAGAGTGTGAGTTTGTTTCAGTCATTATTGTATCTGTTTTCTGTTTTAGATTGTCAATTCACAGAACCAGAGTTATTATCTTTGAAAAGCAGGGTAAGCAGTTTTCAGTATCAAGACAACTAATGGATAAAGATGGGGTCAAGTCAAAAAAAAGCAGCATGCTGCAGGACGTGAAAGCAACATGGGAACCAAACCTGTAGATGTTCAAGTCCTAAATGTACCATTTACTAGGTGTGTGATAGTCAATAAATTAGCCTCTCAAAGCATCAGTATTAAGGGAGGTAATATAATAAAAGTGCTTAGCACAAGCATAGCACAGAGTAACTTTTCAGTAGATTTAATGATGATCAATTCTTGTACTGAAAGGAAAAAATTCCCCTTATCATATTTTGCATTTGTAACAAACAGAGCTTTCTATTATCTGTTCAAGGAAAGGAGATTTTTGTATTATTATTCAATATCAGTATATCATCTCTTGCATTGTAAAAGATTTCCTCAATAGTGGTGAAGTCTTGCAATGTGCATAGTACTTTGTAAAGCACATTTACATCTGTTTTGGCACTAGACCACCCAAAAGTTCTGTGAATTTACTTTATAATTTATGGTCATCATCATTTCCATACATAAAATGAACAAACTGAGCTTAGAAGAGATAAAGAAATAGGCTTAAATTCTTATGCCCACAAAATGTAAACCCAGGAACCCATATTTTTTCTTCCTACCAAATCAGTTGCCAACATGTTTCTTGCCTTTCCAGTTTGTGAGGGTGCTGAATGTGAAATCTGACGTGTATAGCAACAAATAACCACAGCAAAATCAGCAGTTAATCTTTATTAAGCTTCCACAATCTCATCATGCTAATTGATTTCAACAGAATTCACTTCAAACAGAATTTTGTAATGGGGGAAGAAATAAATAACTGGAGGGAATTCTTCAACACATCCTTTCTCAGCCTATGACAAAAACAGTTTAATATAACGACTAAATTATTTAATCTGTTCCTTGGTCAACCTCAGTACCATATTTTCAGTTACTGTTTTAAGACTCCCAAAATGTAGTTGCAGACATTTGTTTGAAGAATATGATTCTCAATTCACAATAGCATAATTAAGATGTAATGGTATTGAAAAGAAATCTGAACTATTCCCTTTAGCCAGTCATCAAGATGCAATGTAGAAATACGATTATGTAGAACCATAAACGTGTTCTACTCCATTCATCTTCACTTAGTTGATATCTATTCAGTCAGACTTTCTCGCGCCATTAAAAGTTTTAATGGAGTGTACGGTTATATGTGACTTCTCTACAGATTCTTAATCTGCAGCAATCGTCTGCTGAAATCTCTAAATCCTCACAAGCCTAGTTTTTGTTTTCCCTTAAGTATATAGCCAGTGTTATACATTTTAAAAGGCCATAAAATCAACCACATTCTTTGTTTCTTTTAGAGAAATGTGACAGTTAAAATTCTCTGCTTGTCTCCTTTGTCTGTGTTGCACATTCATGACATTTGAAATCTAATCTAATCCCCTCAATTTACAGATGAGGCAACTGAGGCCAGAGAGGTGAAATGAGTACAAACCAAATACAACAAGAGCATGGCAGTCAGAACTTTGGCCCAGGTCTACCGATTTTAAGAGCAATGTATTTTCTGCTACCATATTTTCTCAAATTAAAGTAATGAGGACTTAGAAACTTTCACAAGGGGGGCTACTGAATGCTATATTAATACTTACAATGTTTTGGTCTTGGGCATAACCTGGGTATCTTCTTCATTATTCCTTTTTTGACAAGCTCTATCCTTTCTTTACCATATAGAAATCCACCAGAGATGAAAAAAGAAGAGAGGTTACAATCAAAGGGGAAAGAAAAACAGAAATTAAAAAAAAAAAACCCTTATGTACATTTGTATCTTGCTCAATAGCAGGTGGCTGATTTAGGCTGATTGTTTTAGAGCAAAGAAAAACAATAAAATGACAATTATGAAGAAAGTTTAGACATTTTTGGAAAACACATTTTTTCTGATCATATGGAAATGGCCCAAAGAAGTAATTAAAACAGCATGGGCATGAGTGTTTTCACTGGAGGTGGGGGTGTTGTGTGTGTGGATGGGTAGATGGATGGATAGGTACGTAGATAGATAGATAGGACAGATAGCCAGAATTAGAATGGAACAAGCCAAAACAAAATGAGGGTATTACAATTATGTTTCAGGAAAATCCTGGGAGAGTATAGAAAAGCCAGTCTCCAAACTGAGATGGATCCAAGAGACCAAAGAATGACTCAGACAAGTCTACCTTGGTGAGCTAGATAAGTGTATTACAGGTTATTTACACAGAGCACTCATTTTGGGGTGACACAAGAATTCTCCAGATAATGAGATTTGTACTGTCTACCTGTGGTATTGCCTTAAATCCATTTCCAGTGAGTGATGCAGAGCTCTTTTATTGTGTTATTGCCTGTTTACTTTGAAACAAATTAAACGTGGAATACAATCATCATGTGTCTTCATACAATGTATGTCATGTTAATGATATTATAATTTTCCACTAGGTAGAGATTTTAGTATTATAATTAGCTAAAGGGTACTGTAGGACAGTTAAAGCAGTCAGGGCTGGTTTAAGCCAGTCGCCTCAAGGAAGTGCTGAAGCATGTATCTTGTGCCTTGCAGTTATCTTTGGTTTTCACTTAATTTATTTTTTAATAATTTTATTGAACACTCCCAGGTAGCATAGTGTTACTCTTTGTGTAATGGGAAATTTTGTATTTTTCCCTGAGATTATAGGTAAATTTATCCAACTTTAAAATGTTGCTGTAATGTATACTAAATAAAATTAACATTTATCCCTTCAGAAATATTTTTAAACTTTTTTGAGGGAGGGACTTTCTATATAAAGAGATTCATTGAAGGTTTGCTTAATTATCTATGAATAATGTTATTTTATGTTCTTATAATTATCAAAGGCCTGAGGAAACATGAAAAGAACAAAGCCAAAAAAAAAAAAAAAACGATTCCACATTTGCTAAAATAAAATTTATGATGAGAATAGCCAGCTCCATGTGCTTTTCTCAAATCAAAAAGACAGTAAGGCCAGAGAGCAAGATGGCCAAATAGAAACATCCAGTGATCATCCCTCTGCACGAACACCAAATTCAAGTCCTATCCACACAAACAAATACCATTAGAAGAACCAAAAATCATACTACCTGGTTTTAACATTATATTAAGGAAAAGGGACTAAAGAGGCAGAAAGGACAATCTTGCCACCCCACCCCCATCCCCCAGCAGTGCAGCGCCAGCACCCCAGGTGGAGAGAGAATCTGTGTGCCCCAGGTCGGGGGGCAGGGAGGTGACTGTGAGACCTATATTGAAACCCAGGGCCACACAAGGGAGAACACAGCACAGAGCAGAATTCTTCCTGTGCCCCTAGGGGGAAATTAAGACCAGCCCAGCCAGAGAGAAATACTCTGCCCCAAAACCCAAGTTCCCACTGGCCCCACCACTGGCCACCAAAAGCAGCCTTGGGCCTGGTCTAAATTCATAAGGCAGTCAGTAGGGCCACAAAAGCTGCAGCCCTTGGGCAATTCCAGTGTCTGTGCTGGTTCAGAGTCAGTGGACTTGTGGGGCACAAGACCCAATGAGACACCATCAGTGGTGGCCAAGCCGTTGTGTCATTCCATGCAAATGGAAACTAAAAAAGAGCAGGAGTAGCTGTACTTCTATCCGATAAAATACATTTCAAGACAAAAGCTGTAAAAAGAGACAAAAAGGTCATTATAAAATGATAACGGGGTCAATTCAGCAACAGGATATAACAATTCTAAATGTATACGCACTCAACACTGAAGCACCCAGACATACAAAGGATGTATTATCAGAGCTAAAGAAATAGATACCAATATAATAATTGTTAGAGAGACCTCAACACTCCACTTTCAGCATTGGACAGATCATGCAGACAGAAAATCAACAAAGAAACACTGGACTTAATCTGCACTATAGGCCAAATGGACCTAAAAGATATGTATAGATCGCTTCATCCAACAGCTGCAGAATATATGTCCTTGTCCTCATCTCGTGGATCATTCTGAAGGATAGGCCACAAAACAAGTGTGAAAAAATTCAAAAAAATTAAAATCATTCCAAGTATTTTCTAAGACCATAATAGAAATATTGGGTCATGTTAGGAATAAAATTGGACATCAATAATAAGAGGAACATTGGAAACTATACAAACACATAGAAATTAAACAATATGCTCCTAAATGACCAGTGGGTAGATGAAGAGATTATGAAGAAAATTTAAAAATTTCTTGAAACAAATGAAAATGAAAGCATAACATATCAAAACTTACAGGATATAAGAAAAGCAATAATAACAGGAAAATTTATACCAATAAGTGCTGATATCAAAAGAACAGAAAGTGTTAAATAAACAACCTAATGATACATCTCAAAAAACTAGAAAAACAAGAGCAAACCAAACCCAAAATTAGTAAAAAAAATAATAAATATTGGAGCAGAAATTAATGAAATTGAAACAAAAAATACAAAAGATTAATGAAACAAAAGACAGTTGTTTGAAAATATAAACAAAATTGACTCATCTTTAGCCAGAGTAACTAAGAAAAAAAGAGAGAAGACTCAAACAAATAAAATCAAGAGATAAAAAAGAAGACATTACAGAAATTCTAAGGCTTATTAGAGCCTACTAAGGCCAACTATATGCCAATAAATTGGAAAATCTAAAGGAAATGGATAAACTCCTAGACACATACAACCTACCCTGATTGAACCAGGAAGAAATCCAAAAATCTGAATAAACCAATTACAAATGATGAGATAGAAGCAGTAATAAAAAGTCTCCCATCAAAGAAAATCCCTGGACCTGATGGCTTCACTGATGAATACTACCAAGCATTCAAAGAAAAGTTAATATTAATCTTATTTAAACTATTCCAAAAAACAGAGGAGGAGGTAATACTCCCAAGTTCATTCAATGAGGCCTGTATCACTCTTATACCAAAACCAGACAAAGACACAATAAAATAAGAAAACTACAGGCCAATATCTCTGATAAACATAGATGCAAAAATGCTCAAAAAAATACTAGCAAACAGAATTTAGCAACACATTCAAAAGACTATTCATCATAATCAAGTGGGATTTATTCTAAGGATGCAAGGATGGTTCAACATATGCAAATCAATCAATGTCATACATCATATCAACAGAACAAAGGATAAAAACCATATGATCATTTAAATTGATGCTGAAAAGCATTCAATAAAATTCAACATAATTTCATGATAAAAATTCTCAAAAAATTGGGGATAGAAGGGAATTACTTTAACATGATAAAATCCATATATGATGGACCCACATACTGAATAAGAAAAAACTGAAAGCCTTTTCTCTAAGATATGGAGCAAGACTAGGATGTCCACTTTCACCACTGTTATTTAACATAGTACTGGAAGGTCTAGCTAGAGCAATCAGACTAGAGAAAGAAATAAAGGATATACAAATTGGAAAGGAAGAAGTCAAATTATCCTTGTTTGCAGATGATATGATCTTATGTCTAGAGAAACTTAAAAGACTCCACAAAGAAAACTCAACTAGAATTGATAAACAAATTCAGTAAAGTTGAAGAATACAAAATCAATATACAAAAATCAGTAGCATTTCTATATATTAACAGTAAACAATCTGAAAAAGAAACAGAAAGTAATCCCATTTACAATAGCTACAAATAAAATTAAATTCCTAGGAATAAACTTAGCCAAAAAAGGTGAAAGACCTCTATAATGAAAACTGTAAAATGTTGATGAAAGAAATTGAAAAGGACACAACAAAATGGAAAGATATTCCATGCTCATGAATTGTAAGAATCAATATTGTTAAAATGTCCATACTACCCAAAGCAATCTATAGATTGGATGCAACCTCCATCCAAATACCAATGGCATTCTTCACAGAAATACAAAAAATAATCCTAAAATTTATATTGAACCACAGAAGACCCAAAGCCATAGCCATCATGAGCAAAAAGAATAAAACTGGAGTAATCACATTACCTGACTTCAAATTAAACTACAGAGCTGTAGTAACCAAAACAGCATGGTACTGGCATAAAAATGGACACATAGACCAATGGAACAGAATGGAGAATCCAGAAGTAAATCACTTGTCTATATTGAACTTATTATCAACAAAGGTGCCATAAAATGGGGAAAGAAAACCCTCTTCAATAAATAGTGCTGGGGAAACTGGATACACATAAGCAGAAGAATGAAACTAGACCCTTATCTCTTACCATATACAAAAACCAAATCAAAATGAATTAAAGTCTTAAATCTAAGACCTGAAATTATGAAACTACTGAAGGAAAACTTTGAGGAAATGCTTCAGGACGTTGATCTGGGCAAGCACTTCTTGAGTAATACCCATGAAGTACAGGCAACCAAAGCAAAATTGGACAAATGGGACCACATCAAGCTAAAAAATCTTCTGCACAAAGAAACTATCAACAAAGTTAAGAGACAACCCACAGAATGGGAGAAAATATTCTCAAACTACCCATCTAACAGGGGACTATAATTAGAATATGTAAATAGTTCCAAAAACTTAGTAGAAAAAAATTAAATTATCTGATTAAAAAATGGGCAAAGGATCTGAATACACATTTCTCAAAAGAATACATACAAATGGCCAACGGGTATATGAAAAAACGCTTGACATCATTAGTCATCAGAGAAAGGCAAATTAAAATTACAATGAAATATCATCTTATTCCAGTTAAATGGCTCTTATCAAAAAGACAGGCAATAATGAATGCTGGTGAGGATGTGGAGAAAGGGGAACCCTCTTATACTGTTGGTAGGAATGTAAATTAGTGCAACCACTATGGAGAACAGTATGGATGTTATTCAAAAAACTGAAAATAGAACTACCATGTGACCCAGTAATCCCACTTCTGGGTATATATCCAAAGGAAGGAAATTCAGTCTATCAAAAAGATACCTGCATTTCCATGTTTATTGTAGCACTATTCATGAGAGCTAAGATTTGGAATCAACTTCAGTGTCCATCAACAGATGAGTGGATAAAGAAACTGTGATACTTACACTATAGAATATTATATAGCCACAAAGAATTAAATTAAATCCTGCATTTGCAACAACCTGTATGGAGCTAGAGAACATTATGTTAAGTGAAATAAACCAAGCACAGAAAGACAAATCTCAAGTGTTCTCACTCATATGTGGGAGATAAATATTAAAAACATTGACCTTGTGAAGACAGAGAGTAGAATGATGGTTACCAAAGGCTTGGAAAGGTAGTTGGGTGGGGCAGATAAAGTGAGGGTAGTTAATGGGTGCAAAAATATAGTTAGATAATTAGAATGAACAATGTTTTATAACACAACAAAGTGAGTATAATCAACAATAAGTTAGGGCAGGGGTCCCCAACCTATGGTGAGTTATATAATTGTTTCATTATATTTTACAATGTAATAATAACAGAAACAAAGTGTAAAATAAATGTAATATGCTTGAATCATCCTGAAA
>JAQIFY010002116.1:0-13607 GCA_028533085.1 Varecia variegata | reverse complement strand
AGGCTCAGTCTCGGGGGGTTGGGAGGGGCATGGGCAATATACTTAACCAGAACGGTTGTACCCCCATAATAAGCTATAATAAATAAAAAAAAAAAAAAAGAAAAAAATACAAAATGAAAAAAAGGAAATGAAAAAAACGCAACTAACATGTCAGGATTGTATCTAGTAGACTAATCAGTTTTCATCATAGTGTAGAATTATGCATATATTTCCTATTACACAAGATATTTGGTTTGTCAGTTTTAAGAAATAAACACATCACTGTTATCAATAAAAAAAAAAAAGCATTAACAACAACAAACACGGAGAGTGATTGTCCCTTGAACACAGCTGTTTGCCGCAGTTTGGGGACACACCTTATCATCTGACATCCAGACTCCTCCCCTTCAGTCTTTCACATTATTTGTCGGGTCTCTGAAAGCATTGTGTTTGCCATCTCTGAGCTACACCAACTAGGAAAGACAGCAGAAGCATAGTCCTTTAGGATTGTATGACAGGATAGAAAAACAGGAGGAGAAACAGACAGAATGGGCTATTAGGACGTGGGCTGAAGATAAGAATATTAGTCATAATATGATTTATCAAATATTAAACAGGAGCCTGATTCTGCGCCACGGATTGTACATGCATTGTACAATCCTCATTTCATGTTCACAGCAGTCCTACAAGGTATATAAAATTATTGCTTTTGTTTTGCAAGTGAGAAGACTGAGGTTCAGAGAAGTTGAGTAACTTGATAAAGTGCACACAGCTAATAAATGGCAGAAAAAAAATCCCTCATTTGACCAGTATCGTCCAAATCCTGATCCTGTGCTTTCTACCACAACGGCCAATCTTACAGACTTTATAATTTTGTCCAAAGCTTACTCTGGAAGATCCTGCTCAAATTTCTGAGCATTGAAAAAGAAACACCTCTGCCTATTAGCGTTGCAGATCAAAAATTCCCCTTTCACTATGAATAACCAGAGCTGTTACAAAGCTCTGTGCAAGGGTTCCCACAGTGTGCTCTTGGGGATTGGAAAAAAGTAGCGTGAAGCCAAATAACATGCAAAATGCAAAGTTAAATAGGATGAAAACGTTTCTTTCCTGAAGGATTTCTGTGTCTCTACCATGCTAATGTGCATTATAAAACTTGAAAATGGGAATACCATGTATTGTTTCCCAGACTTCCATGATCCTAGGACTCAATTTTCTGCAATGCTTTTCCAGTACTGAATGTTCCACAACCCCACTTTGGCAAAGCCTGATTCAGGGGAAAGAGCCCAAACAAAAATTGCAAAGGTCTCAGAGTCCCAACTGTGTCAATAGCTAACAATGTAATTTGAGTAAGTCTTGGAACCTCTGTTCTTGTGTTTTCCACTGTAAATATTGTGACAATAATACCCACCCTACAGACTATTCCTAATTTTTATAGGGATCAACTAATGAAGGATGTGATAGAGCTTTCTAAATTGTAAAAAACACAGAATATACATTAGGGATTAAATTACTAAATTTTCCCTCTCCTAAAAAACTGGTTTGGAAAATTGGGTGGATTTAAATAAATTTCATGCCAATCAGTAATTCTCTGACCACACTTGATGGCATTTCTTTTTCTTCTTCTTCTTTTTTTTTTTAATGTCTAGAAATGTGAATTTTATGACATACCTGGAAAATAATTATTGAAAGAATATGTATTAATATCAACATGAGTACACTAAAGCCATGCAGCTCTAAGCTGCCTTCTGAGAAAGAACACACTTTCTTCCAAGGCTATTCATTGGGTGAAGGAAAAGGAAAATAAATCACGGAGCACGCACAGCAGGATGTACACTGATTCCTTTCTGCTCCTGTTGGCTAAGGTTCACAGCCCCCAGTCCCTGGAAAATTGGACCTTTTGGCTTTTCTTCCATCAACCCGTCCCCTGATATATGCTCCCATTGGTAGTCCTGACCTCATGGAAATAGGAGTCGCCTTGGGAGGAAAATGTGGTTGCCTGTCAACGGTGATGCTACAAAACTCTGGGAAATCCCTCTGCCATTGAGTATAGAATTTTGAAAACAATAAAAATACAAAGGAAAGAGAGAGAGAGAGTGGAAAAAAATAACTAATTTGGGAACAGGGAATGCCATTTCATCTCAATATCTTAAGTGCCCTTCCTTGTAGAAACTTGAATCAGGTTTTATTTTGTTGAGGGCATGTTATTTTTGCTAAAGGCATAGCCACTGTGCAGAGAAACTCCATGGCATGGGATATGGGGGCCCAATCTCCTTCTCCATCCCTTTGCAATTTGTATCCAAAAGAGAAATAATTTGCTGGCAAAAAAATTCACTTGCTGACCTCATGAGACACGTCTCCAAGAGCAGAGGGTTAAAATACTACCTGAGATGTTCCAACATTGTGTGTCTGCTTCCTGCATTCTTACCAGTGGAGACATCACCACCTTCCAATATTTGGAACTGACGTCTATATATACAGAACCCTGCTTTTATAAACTGGTCTATAGCGTGTAAGGTGCTTTCTCAAATAAAATGTCTCACTTCATTTTTAAAATTACCTAGAAAAAAAACCAAAATAAAACTGAGGCTCAGAGAGATTAACCAACTTTCCTGTAGCCACAGAGGATAAAGTGTTCATACTGTTTTAAAAGCATTGCTTTACATTTTGCACCCTCTAAATGTAGGTGGCAAAACTATGATCTTAACGTGCATCCAGATCTAGGCAAGAGTATTATGGGCTATTGGCAATGTGGAGGGAATAATGGCAAGATGCTAAAACCACACATGGAGGAAAGTAATAGTACCTTGTGCAGAGGTTCTCCAAGGGCTAAGGTTCCACAGAACACACTGCAGGAGATCAGCTCAGTGGAAACATCACCGGGCTGAGAATCCAAAGGGGAGGACTCAGTGACAGTCCACACCACCCATAAATAACAAAGTAATTTGGGTAGATGGAACAACATCTCTGGTCTCACAATTCTATATTGAGATGGGAGAGAAGCAACTCAATAGAGACCAGTGTAAAATTCAAGATGCTGTGGTCAAAATGAGGAGACAGCCTTCCAAATAATATAACACTCCTTCAAGTAATAGACCAAAAGCACACAGATGTGATAGGGCCAAGCTGGGCCTTGTACCTAGATCTTTTGACGTCAAGATGCGTGCCCTCTCCATATTATATATACGAAGCCCAGGAATGTTGTCAGCTATTTGTATATAAATACTTGGAATTAGTCTGAAAAAAATATTAATTAGCTTGCAGGACAGGAGGTAGATTGAATGTGAAGGTAGTTTTGGGAAAAGGTCCAGGAAGGAAAGAGTTGTAGTGAAAAATCCAGAGCAGGGTGTTGCTCTAGAAACTGCCTTTCCTTCTGTGTCTTTGGCTGCCTATCAGAGTAAGAGGATTTGAGGAAGGAAAGAAGAACATGAGAAAACAACCATGCTTCCATAACAGTACTCTTTCTTTGCATGATATAAACCAAAGCTACTAATTGTGGGGCACAGCTACCAACCTAATCCAGCAGTTCATCTTGTATATGGGTAGATGCCAGCTCTGGCCCGGAGCTCACATGTGCAAAATGGCATTGACTTTTTCAGCCCACCCATGTGTGAAGGGAGATGGGAAGGGACATAAATCACTGACTCAATGGCTCTACAAGCTCCCCCAGAGAAGGTGGTAGCAGTTAAGAGTTCATGCTCTGTAGCCAAGTTGGCCATGTTTAAATCTAGCCTCTGCCTCTCTCTAGGTGGAGGACTTCATACAGCTTACTTAACTCTTTTGTGCCTTAATTTCCTTATCAGTAAGATGGGGATAATAATGGTAGCTACTTCCCAAGTTTGAGGTGAGGATAAGTTTATTAAGATAAACTGCTTGGACCAGTATTTCATATGAAGTCAGGATTCAATAAATAGCTGCTATCATTATAGCTATAATGACGCTTATTATCATTAAATATAAAACAACCAAATTTAAAAGATCAAGTTATTTTAAGGATGTCTCTGTCTTTATTTATGTTGATCCATCTTCCTGGAATTCTTTAATCTTAGCATTCTGCCAAGAATTAATGACCTTATTCCACGAAGGTTTTTATTATATCTTCATTTAAAAACACTTACACTTTCCTTTCAACTTCTAATCAATGTACCTTTAATGAAGAAATGAGCAAAATATTTCTGGCATGTCTCCTTCTTCATGATACATTTTTCATGGTCGATTTTTGCAGGATCTTATGTGTGTGTCCTTGTACACAAGAGGCATTAAGTTACCTTCGTTCAGTGAATACATGGGTGATTGGTTGCTACTTAGGAGAGTCTTAAATGTATTTCAGGGTATTATGAAAAAAGCCTCCTAGAAGCAATAATAATTTTGAGTTATTGTTCTTTTTGTTATCTGGATAGAATTTAGCACAGTCTCCTTGAAAGGGGATACATAAGGCTCTTCTTAAATAAGAGAAATGAAGAGCAGTAAGGAGGCTTAACCTGAATTAACTGCTGTCAAGCGACTATTTTCCAAACATTCAAGAAGGAGAAAATAAGTGAAAGCAGAATTCTTCTGGCACTAAAGTGACCCCCGCAAGAATGATCACCCACCTACCTCTTCACACTTCTTTTTAACAAACATCCCTGGTGTGTCATCAGTGGGGCCACAGATCATTAGGTTCCCAGAAGAGGCACGTTTCTAGAAAAGGGCAACAACTTTGGAATTCACATGTGAATCTCTGATGGCATAAACCTGACCTCCCAAATGTAAAAGGATACTGGGGCACAACCCATTTTTGGCTTATTGGTGGCAAACAGATTTTTAAAAGATATGAGTTTGTAAACACATTGATCATGTTGCAAGATGTTATTCAGAGGTTTTAGAGTGAAAGAAATATAAGCACAGCTACATATTTCAGAAGTTTCAGATCTAATTTGCTTGTCAATTCCCAGAACATACTAGTTTTTCAGAGGATGCACGCATATAAATAAACTAAATGCACATACATCTTTTCTTTCCAAATCGCTTTCCTTCACTCTACCTGACATAAACTCCCTGATGTCCCGGCAGAGTGGTATTTTTGGCACAATATTGTTCCTGATTTCTCTATTGCCTCCTGGGGACCTGCTTTTCAAATATCTAATGTGAATTTTCTCATGAATGCCAATGATATACGGTTACATTTTTCCTTCCAACTTTCCATCCCCTAGGCTCCCCAAGTACTCCGTGACTACTTTCAAGATATCCATAACTAGATAAATAGCAATTACTTGTAATAGAAGGTAGAAAAGGCAAAGGGCATTTTTATTGGTTCTGGGAAGATTTAACTACATTGATACAGCACTTACTGAAAATCCCCATCACCCCAGAGGATGATGAATGGCCACCTCCATCTCGTTCTGTCCCTGGAGGTTCCCAGGTACTGACTGCCCTGAGGTCTTCCTTGCTACACAGAGAAGTTCGTCTCCATTCATTCTTGCATGTTAACTTCACTTGAGTTTAGTGAGCAGTGAACATTTTATTCACTCCCAATTCAAATCAAAATAAGGGTTTAATTTGCTTCCCTGTCTTCTGGGGCTAATCTCCCTTCACTGAACACTCATACTCCCATTAACTCAAGGAGAACAACCCCCTAAGCAGCCTTTGAATTAGGCACTGAAGGACTAATTGTTCCTCTGGAAGTTTGCACACAGCTCCTGCTAGTGTTGAGGCATACCTCTTTTTGTGCACCCTATATCCCAGGGCAGAACTGAGTATAGACATGACTTTATGTTACTAGTCTTGGATAATTAATACCCTACCTACTTCTGAGCTCAGGTGCTGCATTTCCACTGTGAATATCATAGTGCTTGGTGTACCCTGCAGATCTACCATTTACAGGTAGAATACCAAGACAGCAACACCTATGTATTAGGAATTTTTATCACATAGGAGATATCAGAGTGGACCTCAGTAGAAATTAGCTTTATGGAACATCTCCAAAGTCTGCCTCTTATGTCAATGGCCTAAACTTCCAGTTGTGAAAAAGGGTTCTCAGTTCCTTTGCTATTCTTTATTTTTTTGTTGTCACTGTTAGAGATAGGGTATCACTCTGTCACCCAGGCTGGAGAGCCATGGCACAATCATAGCTCACTATACCCTGGAATTCCTGAGCTCAAGCAATCCTCCCACTTTAGTCTTCCAAGTAGTTGGCACTACAGGCATGCAGAACCACACCCAGCTAATTTTATTTTTATATTTTTGTAGAGATGGGTTCTCACTATGTTGCCCAGGCTGGCCTCAAACTCCTGGCCTCAAGTAATCCTCCCACCTTGGCCTCCCAACATGGTGGGATTACAGGTGTGAGCCACCATGCTTGGCCCTTTCGCTATTCTTTATATACCACAATTTTGACTGTATTATTTAGATTCAAAGAGTCTCTGGAGACTAAGTAAAGTAATAACTTCTAACTTAATTAAAAAATGATTCATTCCCCACAACTCTTAGCTGAGTTCCATTTGTAATAGTTATAATAAATCAGCTTAGAGAAAGATGAAATGATTCTCATGTTGACATGGAGTGGTAGAGGCTTCCCTGTGTATCTTTTCATACACATGAACTAATTTATCCAACCCTATTGTCTTGGTTTGAGTTGCCCCCAAAATAGACTCTGAGTCAAGGATCTGAATACAAGAAGTTTAGTTGGTAGGTAAGTCAAGATATCCATAACTAGATAAATAGCAATTACTTGTAATAGAAGGTAGCAGGTGAATCAAGGAAACAACGCCATGGAAGTGGGTTATTCAGACAGAGAAGGAAGCCAACAAAGGTTTGTTATCAAGCCAGTTGCCGGTGTGGTCAAGTGGATCTCAGTTGCTCTGGAGATCATTGGAAGGTGGTGCAGAACAACACTCAGTAATCCCAACAAAAGGGCTAGGGAGATGGATATTTATTTATCAATTCCCCGTTTAATTTTGCTTGAGGGCTGCTTTGGGGAGCATTAACTCTCAGGCCCTTCTGTTATTATTCCTTCATGGAGGGAAGCATGCTCCCTGGGCCAGAAAATACCCCTCAGTCAGAGATAGCTGATTTTCACAGCATTAGCCTTCGGGATTGTAGTGGTGAATCTTGGGGGTGGAGCAGGGTGTGGGAGATTCACTGAGGGCAGGGACAGTGTCTGCTACAATTTTTAAACCCCTGCCATGTATTAGACATAGGTTAGAAATAGGCCTTGAAATACAGTCAGCGCCTTGTAGAGAGATTGGATTTTGGCAAGGATTTTTATTGCTAGAATACCAAGCTTATTACTACTAATCAATCTTCTTGTTTTGCAATTGGCTTTTTCATTAAGTAGAGAGAATATACAGAGGACAGGACTTTTAATAGATAAATCACACTAAAAATTAAATATCTGCCTTGTAAACTAATTTTTAAATTCTATATTAAGAAAATATATCTCTATATTTACCTACACAAATCTGTATGTATATATTCAGAAGGATATTATTTTATAAAAGTCTTGATAAAAATGTAAAAAAGAAACAAAAGTTATTTTATACAAATGATCAGTTGCCTAATATAAATTTTATTCAAAAGTGTGACCTGAGACTATAATTAATAACTATTGATAAATACATAGACATTCATGTATAAATTCATGTACATTTAACTTTCAAAATGTAGACATGTGCTTCCAGCAGATTTCATGTAGGAAGTGTTGGATATACCAACACTGATGCTGGAAACTTGCTGAAGTTAAGGAAAACATCTTATATTTATATAGCACTTTGCATATTAGAATACATTTCACATTCACATTCTTATTTAATCTCCAAAATATGTGTGAGAAAGGTATTATTATTCACATTTTACAAAAAATGCAATGTGGCCATACAAAAAGTCAAATAATTTGCTTTAGGTCATAAAACCAAGAAAAAGACTGAAGTCAAAAGTCAGCCCAAGCCTTCCCCCAGCCTGTGTCTACATGCATGAAGACAACATAATTTCAGCTATTTCACTTGGAACTTTTGGTCAGACCAACAGGACCAAATTTCTCAAGTTGCCTGGAAATGGAGGGATTCCCAGATGCCTTACTTTGAGTGCTATAATCAGGACAATCTCAGGCAAAAAGGGATGGTTGGGCCCTCTAATTGGTACCTAAAATATGCACATAATCTTGGTGGCATATGCTGAAGTCTTTGGCAATCATACTGCTATGTAGATGGTCTCTAAAGCTATAGTTCCACAATAGCATGCTGCTGATCTCTTAAGACTGATATTCTATAACTTTCTTTTTTAATGAATCCATTTTTTCCTAAGTGGTTCCTAAGAATAGCATTAGCTATATTAGTATTCTAATACCCTTCCTGAAATATATTTTACTCATTTTTCACTTCTATTTACATACTTTAAAAAATCACACAAACAAAAGAAGGCATATACCTAGTTGTTTCAATATTAAAATGAAGATTAGAGAAGATAAGAAATGAAAAAGTTAACTATCCATAGCCCTATGGAACTTAATAGTACTCAGAAAGCTTGAATTATTAAAAGTCCAATATCTTTCAGTTTACAATTTGAATATGTTTGGATTGCTAAAGGGAAAATTGGAAGTTCTAGTGTTGTCATTTGCTCAAAAACATTAGAAACAAACAGCTAACAGAAGCATGTTGTTCTGTTGTAAATATGTGCCTCTGTAGGAGGCTGTTGATATTCAAAAGGAAAACAGATTAGGTGAGTAGCTAGTGATTTCATCTCCCTGAAACCAGCACAGCTAAATTCTTAGTTTCTAAACTCAGTGGTCTGGTTGCTCCAGGCTTCTCCAGGATAATCATTCATCTACATACCTGAGTTTTGATACAGATACTGTCTCAAATTTTCTGTGCGACTTTAAGAACGTACTTTGCTTGTTTGAATGCCAGTTATTTATCTGACAAATTGTGGAGTGTGGAGGCAGTTAAACTAGATGATCTCCAAATTGTCCAGAAGATGAATCAGCAATGTTGACCTGATGACAAGGGACACTACAGCTGTCCCCAGATTAATGGACAAGGTGGGGTGGGGTCTCACTCTATCTTGGCCTCACAGGTCATCCTAGTCACTTCAGGGTGTCGTGAGATGTGGGAATTAAGGCACCAAAGTAGACATTATGTAGCAAGATATCAAAAATCACATTTATGATGCAGAGGTAACATTGAAGGTACTGGTCTGCAGAATTATATTCTGAGATGGAAGAAAGAGAGATGACAGTTTCAAAAGAATGAGGTAAAAAATCCAGGCTCAGTTGGGTCCATGTCTGTATAATTGGACAATGAGTGGATGATACCAACTCACAGTAGAAGCTTCAGGTAGCAAAAAGGGAAGGCAGTTTTGTAATTCTGATTGGTATACACTTAATTTAGAATAATTTTTTGAGACAGCCATTCCCTGCTACAAAATTTTTGAACCTGGAGGCCCTGCAGGGTGTGCTCAATCAATTTTAAAGGCATACCCTGTGCTTTCTTTCTATGATAGGCTATTTTTTCTTGAACAATCTATGTTTCATGTTTATATGAGTACTGTCCGGAAAGTATCCAGCCATGTAACCATTCTTGTTATGTTAACAATGGCTGGATACTTTCCGGACAGCCCTTGTATACACCCATGCAGAATTGAATGGCTTTATAAGATATTGGAGAATATCACTTCAACTATTGCTTTAGCCCTAAAAATTTGGATACAAATAGAAAAGACCCTCTAGCTATATGATAGATTGTATTTTCCCAGTGTGCAAGAATTCAATCAACAAAATATATTTAATGCCAAGAATACTTGATATCAAAGTAACAGATTTGGAAAGTAAAAAAATTCAATCAATTTATTATTTTTGTATACAAGACATGAAGCTAGTTTATTGACTTCACATATTTCCTCTGGTTGTGTTGGCTGAATCAAATTATTGGTCAGTGTTACTTAGTCATGGCCTTAATTGAATATCATTATTATAGGGGAATAAGTGTAATCACTTGGAGAAGTCTATGTGCTTACATATATTTCTACAGCAGATATCAGTGCAGATAAATTTGACTTGTAAAGTTTAGAACTGAATTTATATAATTGAAAATGAATTTGACTTACAGTACCAAAAGTATAAATTCTATAAAATATTCTTCCTTGTGTCCATTATATAATAATTTTGTTGGTATATAATGGCAACATTTATATAAAGTTGCAATATCCAGGTAAATTAACTTTTCCTTGTATATGTTTATTGAGTAATTATTATTAAACGATGGTAGGATATGTCTTTTAAACAGCATTATTTCTATATCCCTTACGGGAAAAAGGCATTTTCAATTTTTCTATTTTGCTTGCAAATAAATTAATACTTTTGCAAAAACATAAATAAATTATATATAGTACATATAAAATATATTAGAAGTATGTTTACTTTTATATAATTTGTATTATGCAGTATTATATTTATATTTAATATAATACATATATGTATGCATATACATATATAATTGAGATGTTTAAGTCTCTATTGATCTGGTGATGACTTATCCAGATTTTCAGGAGATGAGAGTATTCAGGACCAATGGGAAGGGCACTAACTCTCCAGATGGCTTTCCTTCTATTCTTTCTCAGGTCATGTGGGAAGTTACTAGTTGGTGTTGGAAGGAGAAGTTATGTTGAAAAGATGCAGGAAGAAACTCTAAATGTAAATATTATGCAATCTTTGTGGAAGCCTTTTTCTTCTCTTCAGGCTTGGTCTCTCAGTCAATAAAATGTAGTGTCTGCAGCCAAAAAAATAAAGTCTCATTTAGCAAATATTGATTGATGACCCTCCTAAGAGTTCTTTGTGTCAGTGATACTAAATTGAACAAGGCGAACATGGCCCCTGCCATCATGGAACTGTGGACCTTTTATTCTAAAGGTGGTGGTGACAGACAATAGGAAAATAGAGTCCCAATAAATAAAGATTGTAGCAAGTGTGAAGAAGCAAATAAATGAGATAATAATACAGTGACCTGGGGTATAATGAGATTGGGAATCATTGTTGCTGCCTTAGATAAACAAATTAAGGAGGGTCAAATCTCTGAAAATTCTCCCAGCCAAATGGACTCTTGCCATTCGACATGGTGAGGCAAAAGTGGGAAATTAATCAGAGAATCAGATTTACTTTAACCAGCAGAATCAGATTTATTTTAGCAAGCATCTATAATTAGGATGCATTTGAGTATATACTTTTATCTTATGGCTTAATAAATTTTTATTGCATTTATTTTATTGAGTATATACTTTTTCTTTATGCATTTAAAAATTAATATTAATTTAACTTTCTCTCTAACTCTTCATGTTGCAGATTGGGAAATGGAGGCTCAGAAAGCCTTCAAGCAAAACAAGCTAATGAAATCTGAAACTTTCCAAAAATCAATTATCAATTTAAATATTTAGCCAATCACATGAAGAAAACAAAAATACTCTGGGGAACATAATATATTAATAGTTTAGATGATTCTTAGATATAGGAGAATTCCTATAATTCTAAGGGTTTAGGCATGGAGTTAATGGTAGAAGGAGATAATACAAGTTGAAAAATTCCATAAAATATAAAAGCAAACTAAAAATAAAGTGAAACTAAAAGCAAAGTGAAAAATACAATGCACAAAGGCAGAACATTATCTAGTGCACCATTATAACATGGAGCTTGCCTTTGTCTTGAATATTTTCTCCTCAGATGATACCATCTCAGTATATATTTATTCTATAACTTTTAAAAAAAACAGCTTCTGCACAACCAATACAGGTCCAGGTCTTGAAGATACAATAGAAGCAACAGTGTGACCCTCCAGATCTTACAGAAATTAACATGTGATTTTAATCAAGTCTGATAATTGCTATGGCATGGGAAGTGCTGGTGTTGGGAGAAAATATAGCAAAAGTGCCTAACTTAGTCTAAATAGAGTCAGAAAATCTTCCTGGAGGAGGTGACTAAAAACTGAACAATCAGTAGTGAGGAGTGAGGAAAAGGAAGGGATATTCTGATCAGAGGAAAGTACATGTGTGGAAGATAAAAGGCAAAAGAGAGCTTGGCTGACAGAAGAAACCAAGTGAGGTTCAGCATGGCTAGAGCATTGAAAGAAAAGTGTAGGGAGTTCTGAGGAGTCTGAGGGGAAAGGGACCAGAATGGCAGGTTAGAGAGAATGGTGGTCTACACTTGGAATGGTAGCAGCATTGGTGTGCTTCAGGGTTTCTCAACCTGGGCAATATTGACACCTTGGACTGGCTAATCCTTTGTTGTGAGGGAAGGGAGGCTGTCCTGTCTATTGTAGAATATTTAGGAGTATCCTGGCCTCCAACCACCAGATGCTAGTAGCACCCTTCTCCAGGTGAAACAATCAAAAATGTCTTGACATTGCCAATGTCATCTGAGAACCAAAATCACCTCTGGTCCAATAGCACATTAAAAGAATTATATACCATGCCAAGTGGGATTTTTCTAGGAATGTAAGGGTGGTTCAACATAAAAGAATTAATCAATGGAATACCCTCATCTTAATAGAATAAAGGGGGAAAAACAACATGATCATCTCAATTGATACACAAAAAAGCATTTAACAAAATCCAATACTCCTTCATGATAAAAATCCTTAAAAAAACTAGGACTAGAAAGAAACGTCCTCAAAATGATAAAGGGTATACAGGGGAAACCTGCAACTAACATACTCAATGGTAAAAGACTTGAAGCTTTCCCCCTAGGATCAGAAATAAGACAAGGATGGCTTTCTTCACCGTTGCTATTCAACATTGTACTGGAAGTTCTAACCAGAGCAAGCAAGTAAGACAACTAAATAAATGGCACCTAAATTGTGAGGGAAAAAATAATACAGTCATCTTCATTTGCAGATGGCATAATACTACATATGTACAGTATATATGTAGTCACAAAGAATCTGCAAACAAGCTACTAGAGCTAATAAACAAATTCAGCAAAATTGCAGGTACAAGATCAACACATAAAACTAGCTATATAAACAGAACAAACAAACAAAACCCAAACAAAAATCAATTATGTTTCTATACACAAGCAATGAATAATCTGAAAAGCAAATTAGGGAAAAAAATTCCATTTATAATGGCATTCAAAAGAATAAAATACCTATGAATACATTTAACCAACAAGGTGAAAGACTTGTACACTGAGAATCACAAAACACTGCTGAAAGAATTTAAAGAAGACCTAAATAAATGTAAAGATATCCCATGTTGATGGACTGGAAGACTTAATATTGCTAAGATATCAACTACTCAATGTGATGTACAGATTCAAAGCAAGCCCTATCAAAATTCCAATTTTTATTTTTGTAGTAATTGAAAAGCTGATCCCCAAATTTACATGTAACTGCAAGGGGCCTGAATAGCCAAAACAATCTTGAAAAAGAACAAACTTAGAGGACTCACACATCCTGATTTTATAGCTTAATACATTCTCGTGATTGTTTCTTTGGCTGTGCAGAAGCTTTTTAATTTAATCAGGTCCCATTTGTTTATTTTTGTTGTTTCTGTGATTGCCTTAGGGGTCTTCTTCAAAAATTCTTTGCCTAGGCCAATGTCTGTAAATAACAGTGATACGACACCTCTTTGGTTCTCCTGGATAGAGTTGGAACCCATTCAATTAAGTGAAG
>JAQIFY010002115.1:0-13607 GCA_028533085.1 Varecia variegata | reverse complement strand
TGTTTTCTGTCTGTCTTTGTTCTCTCTTATGTTTGCTTCTTCTGTTTCTGCCTCCTCTAGTCTCTGCATCTCTTTCTCTCTTTGTCCCTGATGTCCCTCCTTGCAGTGTTTCACAGAGGTGACCTGGAACACCAGGTGTGTGTGTGTATGTGTGGTTTGGAGGCAGCCGTATGAAATAGTTGAAAATCTTAGGGTCATACATGACATGGGGCCTCAGAGGTTGTGAAGTTCAAATCTGTTGATATCATATTGCAGATTAGAAACAAAGATGTGGCGATGGAAAGGTGCTCATCTCACACTGTGTCCCAATCAGGTGTCAATCCCTCGTCCGGGTCCCGGGGTAGTTAGGAGCAAAACTGGCTACAGTAGTGGGAAGACATGGCTTTGGGTTATGTACCAAGCTGGCTTCAGAAATGCTGCTTCCAGCAAAGACAGGGCCGGCAGGTGGAAGGAGAATGACCCGGCAGAGAGAGGAGGACTGGCCGCAGGGAAGGAAGGAGCACAGTGGACAAGTGTCAGACTCAGGACCAGCGGAGGGGGCTGTTTGTGGCTTTGGGGCAAATTTTAAGGTTTCATACATTTGGTTATATTAAATTAAGAATTTTTGCTCAATAAGGGAAACCCACTGTCATTCGCAAAGTATAGGCCTTGGGGAAGGTGCCTCCTCCTCCTCTCAGTCTTAAGGGAGGCCAGGAGCAGGGCCAGGGAGTGTGCTGGGCTCCCCTACCCAGCAGTTGCCAGTAATCTGTTAATGCCTTTATAATACGAAAGCTCCTTTAGAAGGTGGCAAGTTGGGTCCCTGAGACCCCTAGGCTGTAAGTCAGTATCCAGTTGGACCTGGGAGCTGACCTTTGGGTGGAGGACTCAGGTCCTGGGCAGGACCTGTGGTGGCCTAGCCCAATTTGGTAGCCTCTAACCACATGTTAGCACTACTGAGCACTTAAAATGTGGCTAGTCCAAGTTGAGATGTGCTGTGAGTGTAAAACACACACTGAATTTTGAAGACTTGGTCCGAAAAAAAAAAGTAAAATGTCTTATTAATACTTTTCAGGAGTCAACCTAAGTGCCCATCAATGGATGAGTGGATAATGAAAATGTGGTATATATATACCATGGAGTACTACTCAGCCATAAAAAAGAATGAAATAGTGTCTTTTGCAGCAATTTGGATGGAACTGGAGACCATTATCTTAAGTGAAATATCTCAGGAATGGAAAAACAAACTCGACATGTTCTCACCTACCAGTGGGAGCTAAACAAGGGGTATCTCTGGTCATAAATCAGTATAATGGACATTGAAAACTAAGAAGGGGGAGTGTAGAAGGGGGACAAGGGATAAAAATCTACCTATCGGGTACAATGTACACTATTCTGGTGATGGGCACACTGAAAGCCCTGCCTTCAGCATGATATAATTCATCCATGTAACAAAAAGCACTCGTACCCCCTAAATCTATTGAAATAAAAAAAACTTCATATTGATTCATATTGAAATGATAATATTTTGGATATATTGGGCTCAATAAGGCATTATTAAAATTAATTACTTTTTTTAAATGGGCCAGTAGAAAATTTAAAATTAAAAATATGTCTCGCATGATTTCTATTGGGCAGTCCTGGCCTAGAGGACAAAAGGAACCAGACACAAATAATTTATTTATTATTAAATAATACATTTACTATTTATTAAAATTTTGATTAAATAAAAATAGGAGGAAAAAAAGCCAAGAAGTCCCCAGAGTAGTCCCTGGCAGCGAGGTTGCCGGGACGGGCTGGGGTGGGGGCACTTGCGGACCCCGGTTTGCGCCGCCAGTGTAAGATGCCGAGGATTGCAGCGCCACCTAGTGGCTTGGTGCTGATGACCAGGATGACCAGAGTCGGGTAGAAAATTGGGGCACGGAGAAGCAGCAGCGCAGGTGTGGCTGCAGGGCTCGCTGCCCCGGGTCCCGCTTCAGTCTGCAGTTGCCCCAGGCAGGGTCCCATTTAGGTTCTCACATGAAGGCCCGCGGGCTATATATTCATCAAAGTGAGTTTGGCCTGCACAGTGTTGACTCAACACATTTTTTAAAAATTCATTTCACATAAAAATTGGGGTTTCAGAATTTTCTTAACATGCAGACCTGGGAATCCTGGACCAATTTCCTACAACAGCTGGGTCAGCTGAAGCCTTTAGAAGGGATTTGAATTCCCGGGCCAACTCCACGTTCACGTGGCCTGCCTCTCGGGGGGCCTGAGTCGGGGGTCCTGGCCCAGCTAGACAAGTGGCCTGGCCTTTTTCTGTTCCCCAGCTGGCTGGCCTAGCTGCCCTCTGGTGTGGATGCAGGGAACTGAAGAAAGCCATTCCTCTGTCTTTTCCCCTTCCCTACTGGGCTGTGAGCTCCCAGAAGGGGCAGGTGCACCCCCAGCTCCCTAGGCCAGGGCCTGGCTCACAGGTAAGGCTGGCTGGGTAGTCAGAGGAAGAAGAAAGCACCAACCAAATGCCCAGGGCGTGTCCACACTGACACTAATTCCACCTCTGCCCACCCCCAACCTTCTGTACACCCTACATGTGAAGGACGCTGAGAGAGGTTTGGGGTGTGAACGGTGGCCCTGCAAACTGCAGGTCTGTTGGAGGGTGAGGTGGGGCAGGGTAGAAACCTCAGAAGTGTAGGTAAGTTAAAGCCTAACCCAAGAGAAAGAGGAAATAACGCCCCCCCCCCCCCCGCCATGTCTGCACCCTACAGCCTTTTGGACCCTTGGCATCTCACTGGGTGTCAGGAAACCCCACGGGGCAGACAGGGCAGGTGTGACTCAGCAACCTCCTCTTCTCGTGGAAGCCTTCCTGGGCCCAGCTCACCTCGCTTCAGGGGCCATAGCAGCCTCCCGGCATCTGTGGACACACACACACACTTGTGCAAGTGTGGGGAAAACTTGATGTGACCATGCTCCCATTAGCAAGTACCCCAGAATTTCACATCCAGCGAGGGGGGCTCCCTTCACTGGGTGATACTTCATCCTTTCTGTCCTTGATCAAAACATACCCCTACTCCTCTTCGGAGTTATCCCGAGGAGACAGAGCTGTCACCTTTTAGCAACAATTATGAAGACGCTAATGAAAACGAAGGTGCATTTATCCCTCCAAGTTCCCTCCAGGTCTGTTCACACGCCTGCTTGTCTGTGTGATAACTGGGATCTGCTCTTTTAACTCACCTTTATGTTCATTTTGTTAGAATAACAGAGGTTGCTCTGCCATGCCTTTATGATCAGGCATTTGTGTTGTTTCAAATCTTTCAGTATGATGTACAGGGCTGCGTGACCACATTTTTGCAAATGTGTTTTTCCTTTTGGATTACTCCCTTACAATATGTTTATGGTGATTTTGCCAAATTGTTCTCTATCAGAAAAGGAACAGCTACATGGTACAACTAGACATCTGTAAAATGTGCCCTTTTCTCCACATCCCTGAAAACACTGCATTTTATCATTGCTATTTGTTTTTGCTGCTATGTCTCATGCATTGCTAGAGAGGCAGGTGCTGTTCCCTGCAAGGAAGGCAGATGGTGCAAAGGAAGGGGTTGGAAAGCTCCTACTTCCTAAGAGGAGCCAAGAGACTGCGCATGCAACAGCCTTTTGTGAGCCATAAAGCTGCTAAAAGTGCTGTAACAATTGCTATTGTTACCTGCCCTTTAAAAGTTAACTCTCATTTGAGCATCATTTGAGTGCACTGTTGGTATTAACCTTATATATGTATACGTATTTTTCTTTGTGTCTATCAGTTCTTCATATCTTTTGGCCATAACTTAGCAGCTCTGTCTTACATGTGTGTTTTCTCTTTCTGGCATTTTTCTTTTTACATGCATTTAATGTATATCATTGCACTTTTCCCCTATAGTTGGACAAACACATCTGGTCTTGGTTGATATCCTCCATTTCTTTAATAATCACAAATTTGGCTGGGTGTGGTGTCTCATGCCTATAATGCCAGCACTTTGGGAGGCCGAGGCAGGAGCATCGCTTGAGTCCAGGAGTTTGACAACAACCTGGGCAACATAGCGAATCCTCGTCTCTACAAAAAAATAAGAAAAATCAGCCAGGCATGGTGGTGCAAGCGTGTAGTCCCAGCTACTTGGGAGGCTGAGACAGGAGGATTGCTTGAGCCCAGGAGTTTGAGGCTCTAGTGAGCTATGACTGTGCCACTGCACTCCAGCCTGGGTGAAAGAGTGAGATCTTGTCTAAAAAGAAAAAAAAACTCACGAATTCATCTTTTCTTCACAGCAAATCAGTCATCTTGGAGAATGGATATGATCTTGGGAAGCAGATTAAAAAATCAAGCAAGGGTTCCAGAAAACCTGGAAGGCAGATAATGAAGGCTGTTCTGGCCTAGGAACCCCTACAACTGTGGTTCCCAACACCCCACCTCACCCCTATGTCCTGTTAGGAACTGGGCTGCACAGGAGGAGGTGAGCAGTGGGGGAGTGAGCAAAGCTTCATCTGTATTTACAGCTGCTCCCCATCATTTGCATCACTGTGTAAGCTCCGCCTCCTGTCAGATCAGTGGCAGCATTAGATTCCTCATAAGAGCATGAACTCTACTGTAAATTATGCATTTGAAGGATCTAGATTGCATGCTCCTTATGAGAATGTAATGCCTGGTGATCTAGGTGGAGCTGAGGCAGTGATGCTAGTGCTGGGGAGCGGCTGCAAATACAGATTATCATTAGCACAGAGGTTTGTATAATTATTTCATTATATATTACAAAGTAATAATAGAAACAAAGTACACAATAAATGTAATGCACTTGAATCATCCCAAAACCATTCCCCCACCCCCGCCTGCAGTCCGTGGAAAAATTGTCTTCCATGAAACTCGTCCCTGGTGCCAAAAATGTTGGGGACCGCTGTCCTACATCATCAGGGAGATGAGGGAGATTGATATGTATATGTATACACACAAAGATATTCACACACCCACACACCTATATAAGTACACACAAGTGTGTACACGTTAAAAAAAAACCTCAGAATGTTAAGCAAATACCTATCAGCATGCAAATAGATGATGTGTGCAGCCAAACACACAGCCCTGGTGAAACAATGATAATAGCTAATGTGTTGTGAAATTTAAAGTTTATAAAACTCTTTCCCATGCATTCTCTCCTTATAGCAACCTTGTGAATAGAATATCTTAGTGGCTGCCATTCTGTGCGTGCTTAATGTGGGCCAAGCAGTATGCTAAGTGCTTTTAAAGTATTACCTCATTTAGTCTGCACAGCAGCCTATGCTGTAAGTACTTATTTTAGTCCATTATACAGATGAGAACACTAAGGCTCAAAGTGCCTAGGTGATTTGCTCAAGGTCGTTCAGCTGGACAGAAGAGAGAAAACAGAAGCCTGGTGTTGTCACATCCCTCCTGCAGCGTGCACGGCTGCCGCGGGTCACGCTTCCACCTGCAGCGGGTGCCCTCACTGCTCCCAGGCTGAGAGAGCAGCTGGGTGAGAAGAACCCTGATTTCTTTCAATCCTGCAGTTTAGGAAAGCGGGACTTGCTGGCCATTTTATCACGTTTCCAAAGAATAAACACCTGAGGCCGAAACAAGGCTGAAGCACTGTCCACACTGGTCCCGCACAAGATTCTAAGAGTACACAAAGAGTAACGATTTGTGGAACACCCGCTAATTGCCAGAAACTGCACACTGACAACCAGTGTCAATCCTCACAGCCACCCTGAGGGGGGATCGTCATGATCCGTGTCAGAGGTAAGGAACTAGAGGCTGAGAGAGGTGGCAGAGCAGGGGCTGGGTCCCAGGCAGACCTGGCTCTTTCCTCTCCACTGTCAGACCATGGCGCTGTCAGGCTTGGGGGGCAGGGCTGGGGCCAGAGTCCCGGCTGCTCCTGGCTGGACCCCATGCCCTCTCTGCCCCAGAGTCAAAGACTCCTGTGGTCTGTGCCATAGATTTGACTGTGAAACTGGGAGCCCTGAGGGCTGTGGCTGGGGACAGTACGCTGAGTGTGCCAGCCAGTGCTGGGAAAGCAGTGCTAAGAAAGCAAAGGTATCTTGAATTATGGCAGTGGGCCTCTCCTCACCCCCTCTGAGGAAGCCTCACTGCCCCCCGGGTCCATGCCTAAGGGCATTTCTCCAGCTTCTGTGGGACCCCCCATGCTGAGCTCTCCAAAGAGACCAGAAAGCCCTCAGGCCTTCCCTTAGCGCATCTGGGTTCTCAGCATCTGGCCCCACAAGCAACTCCTGCGACATTAGCCCCTCAGCCTGAGCTAGGCCAGACGCTGGCTCATCTGAGACACAGGGCAGTTCTCCAGGATTTTGGGGGGAGCTGGCTGTGCCTCTCACTCCCTCAGCAGCCTTGGCCTGAAGCCCCTCTCCCCTCAAACCCATCCCCAGAATTCTTCTTGGATCCCAAGTCTGCCCCTCATCACAGAGGCCCGGAGAGTTCTATCTGCCTGTCACTCGGGGTACATGCAGGTCTACGGATCCCCAATCCTTGGCTCTGCCCTCAGCTTCCTCCCCTTGGCCCAGACTCCTTTTATGGCGGCCCTCACTCTGCTCACAGCTGACAGCAGTGCTGCAGGGAGGGCCAGAGATGAGGCTGACCACCTCCTTAGCCTCCCAGGCCCCACTGCCCCTCTCCAAATAATGTCCTCTCCCACCCCCAGGGACACAGGGAGGAGTGTCATCTCTGGATTTGCTTTCCTCCCCTTGGGCCCCCCACAGTGGTCAGCACACCTGGGGTCTTGCCATGAACTGATGCCCCCAGGTACCTACCTGTGGGCTTTAGGCCCTGGCCCAATATTCCGCGGTGAGCCCCCTGCCTCCAGGCTTTCCTGCCACCCTGGCCACGGGGCCCAGTGGAGTCGTGGTAGCAGACACAGATGATAGTTTTTCCTTTTTATTTGGCTGCTTCTGACTGCCTCTCCCGATCAGACTTGGGGCAGCAGCACAGACAGAGGAAGGGGACCCACACGGTGCCACAGGTGCCCGCCCACATTCCCACACACAAGTCCTCCTGTGGAAAAGCCCTCGCTCTCCCAAAAAGCAGCAAGAGAAAATAGGGCCCAGAGGCACAGGAATGCATAGGCCACTTTCCAAGACGAGTTCAAGTCCAAACGTAAGAGCCAAGCAGGATCTTGCTCCTTTCTCAGAGCTGCCACCCCAGGCTGGGATGTAGGGGTACAGCCCCAGTCCCCAGAGTTCCTTCCCGCTGGCAAAGCCGCTTGCTCCCCCCTGCTCCCCCACGTCTCAGCCCATTCAGGTTTGCTCTGTCCAGGACGTGTTTGAGTCTTCCCGTTTGTACTCATCCTGTCAGCCAGGCCTGCCTCCAGGTCTGCCAGCACGCTCCCTCAGAGGCTGGGTCAGGAGTGCTGGTAGCCCATCCCGGGGCTCGCTCGCAGGTAGCCTCGCGGCCAGGGAAGCGGCCCAGCAGAGGGAGCCCCCGGACAACGGCGCCAGCTTCCCCCGGAGGCCTGGGCTAACCCTGGTGTCTCGGCCACCGGTGGCCTGGGCCGTCCCAGGTCCGTGTGCTGGGAGCACGAGGCGCAGCGCGGCGCGGGTGGCACGAAGGGACCGGCAGCGTCCCGACGCGCGAGGCTGGGCCCTGAGGACGCCAGCTCCGGCCGCGGAGGGCTGCAGCCCGTGTCCCTGGCGCCCCCACCGTGCGCGGCGTGGCCATGGCACTCCAAGTGGCTGCAGGGCCAGCGGGGCGCGGGGCTGGCGCGCAGGACGAGGGAGAGCGCGGTGATGCGGTGGATGGCCCTGCGCAGCGTGGCGATCTTAGAGAGCCTCTTGCCCCCCAGGTCGTGCCGCAGCGCCCGGCGCAGCGCGTTGAAAGCCTCGTTGTAGTCCAGGATGCGCTTGCGCTCCCGCACGTTGGCCGCCATGCGCCGCGCTTTGGACCGCACTGGCCGGGCGCGCTTCCTGCCCACCGGCTCCTCCGCTTCGGCCAGGCCGCGGGGGCCGCCGTTCTCCCGCAGCACCCCACACTCCCTCCCGGCGTCTGGGCAAGAGCTCCCCAAGTCCTCCGCAGAGTCCTCGGCCCCCTTTAGGCCCCTGAGGCCTAGTCCTGGCGCTCCTCGGAGCATGGCCTCCACCCAGGCCCAGCTGCTCCTGCGCTGGCTCCGGCTCGCGAGGCTGATGGTCCCCCCTGAGCGCTGGCTCCTGCACGCTGGACACTCCCTGGACAGGCCCTCTCTAGCTGGGCTTTGTAGCACCACGTGGCTCCCCGCCCTCCCCATCCATCCATCTCCCTCCTCCTGCTTTATTACCTGCCCCCAGGTAGGTTGGCGAGGGAGGAACCCAGAGGAAGGAAGCAGGCAAGGAAGGAAGCTTGCAGATTCTTGTGCACGCCTTGCCGTGCTCCAGCCCCACAGGGAGCTTGCTCTGCCTCTCTCCGGAGCCCCCTTGGGCTCGCTGGGTTCCACAATCTTCCTCCAGACAGAGTGCCAAATTTGGCCCCTGGGCAGGAGGGCTGATAGGTTTACAAAAGGGTGGCAGTGGTGGGTTGGATGTGTTTTAAGAACCTTGAAAGTTCTTGTCAAGTCCTGTGGGCAACCACAGAGCTGTCATTGAGGACAAGCCTGACTGTCCCTGAATAAGGGAAGGGCAGATCTGATACAGCTGAGCCCTGCAGGTATGACTCACGGGGGCTTCTGGCCTTTTCAGGTATGAGAGTGAGGCTGGCTGGATATGGGGATTGGGTTTTGATTGGGCCTGACTCTCCCCCTGCCTCACTTAGGCTCCCCTTTCTGCAGGCAGAGCTGGGCTCAGTCACCAGCAGAGGGTGGTGGAGAAGATTCCTTTGCGCCCATCAGGGACATGTTTTGGGGTCCAGGGCCCTTGGGCAGCCCTATTTCATGACACAGCACTGCCATGTTATGAATTCAATGAACAACCCCTCCACCCCTGTTCTCCCCAAAGATTAGAATTTTAAACAGCATCTCAGAAAAAATAATGTTCACTTTTCAAGAAGGACCCGCAGTGGAATTTCAGGCATCTACAGGTAAGTTAAAATTTGGAGTACCTTAAGGTCACTCATTCCTAGCCACAATGGAAATACCTCCAAAATGCCAAGGTCCGTTGTGGCATCACCTGGGATGGATATGCAGTTCACATCTATTTTGCCAAAAGCACCTTACCAATAATCCCATTATTTCAAACTATGAATTTCTCCATGGAGGAAAAGGGCACTGGGAAACTGAATATGTGTATTTATTTGGGTGATTATTTGTCTTGCTTACCAGACTGGAAGCATCCTCAGGACTTTTGTATTTCCTGGACTCTATTCACTCCAGTCTGCAGTATATTTGGAATTATAAAGCAGCTAGAACCGGGTGTTTCATCCTCTCTATTCAATCTGTTTCCCACCTTTCCAACACACACACACACACACACACACACACACACGTACTCCATGCAGGGTTCTACACAGCGTGTGGGCCACAGATGTCTGAGCTCTCCTGTCCACCCATCCAGCTTGTGACACCATGTCAGTGTTGCCAAGTGTCGGAGTGGAAGGCAGGGGACAGGCCAAAGCCCAGGCAGTCTGGTTCCTAAGTGTCATATTCCATGGCTACCTCTGCTCCCACCCCCACCCATGTCTATTAGCCCCTCGATGCCACTCTAGAGAGAGTTGAGTCACTGCCCCATTTGCCCAGATACTGGCCCAGGGCCTTGCCCAGCTCCTCAGAAAAGCCTGGCCCCTGGACTCAAAGGTGGGAAGACCAAGAGGCAGCACATGGACCCTTCGGTCCTAGAAGAGCCAGGTGGGAGAGGTGGTAGCAAGTGGGAGAACTCCTCCTCCTCCTCCCCAGCCAGTGACTCCTCACTATGTGGCCTTGTCTAGTCATGTGTCCCTCTCTGCACCTCAGCTTCCTTTTCTTTGCATGGAAGACATCCTCTCTATGAAAGAGTACAGGCAGGCCCAGTGCAGCCACTTGTTCCAAAGTATTAAGAATTTGAAGATTAAGCACAGCATTAAACCAAATCCAGGGTGCCCATGAAGCTGGCCCTGTCTGTAGATAATGAGATCCAGCTTTGGAGCTACACTTCCCTGGGTCCGTGACTTGGCCACTTTCAAAGACCTTGAGAAAAGCTCTGAACCTCAGTTCTCTGCCTGCAAAGCAGAAATGAAGCCAGCCTCAGAGGACTCAATGAGATGGAACCTGGCAGAGAGAGACCCTCAAGGAATCCTGCATCTGGTTATCTCGAGGGGGCCTAGCACTCCTCAGCCTGAGCGTGGCCATTCATTAACAGGCTTCCCTCACCTGTGGTGTTCCTGGGACGCCCATGGAAACAGCCATGATCCGGAGGAAATAGATGGGCAAGCCCAGAGTGCCCTCCATCTGCATGGACAGGTGGAGGTGACCTGTCCAGGGAAGCCTGCCTTCCCCGGTCATCAGTCATCTCCGGGGCAGCCTCACCGAGAGTCGCCTGGGGCAGTGCAGGAGCTGAGGGCAGGGTGCTGGTGGGTGATAAACAAGCTTAAGCTGCTTCCAGCAGCTTTCCTTCCTCCAGTGACTCGGCATTCCTAGAACTCACAGGCCACTATGGACAGGATACTGCTTAGTAATAATTAATAATAATAATCATCTTAATAGTATTGGTACTGACTTCTACTGAGTGCTTATCACAGGCCAGGCATTGTACTAAGTGCTTTTAAATATACATTATCTTAGCCTCACAACAACCCTACACAGAAGGCCTGTTATTATATTACCCATTTTGCAGACTGGAGACTGAGACTCTGAGAGAGTTAAGTAACTTGCCCCAAGTCAGAGGGCTGAGCCAGGATCCCAGATCAGGCAGTGTGCTCCTACTCTAAGCAAAGCGCTTAACTCTCTGGGCTGGGCCTGCGTTCCCCATTCAAGGAGTACCCCACCCCCGGCCCCGACCCAGCACCCAAAGCCCCCAGTGACCACCTGTAGCCATTAGAGGCCTGGCATCTGCCCTTTGAAACAAATGCCCTTAAGATATTTAAATAGTTGCCACCAAGTGTGAAAAAGAAAAAGGGCTAATATAGAGAAAACCTGGAAGGCCTTGGGAGGAGAGAGAGGGAGGATCCCCCAAATGGAAAGGGACAAGCAGGAGAGAATATGGACTAGAAGCCAAGAGAAAGCCAGAGCAGTCCAGCTGCCTGCCTGCTGGGACTGAGATCTGCTGCCTGGGGTTTCCTTCACTAATTCTAACCCTTTCTGACCCTAGCTGAGCTGATGGCTGCTGGGATGCCAGGGAGAGCACCAGAGAGCAGAAATGACAGGCCACGGCCCACCTGCTGCCCCCTACTACAGGTGAGCAAGGGCCCAGTGAGCAGGAATAGCCTGAAGGGATTCAGGATCAGCCTGCAGCTCCCTGCCTGAGTCTGCTGCGGAGGCTCTGGGCCTCTTCACCTGCCAGGGTTCTGGGTGGAGTTCAGGTGGCCTACATGGGTCACCGGCCTTAGCTGCTTGCTGACCTTTCTTCCTCTGTGAAGCCAGCCCTGAGCCCTCCCCACAGGGTTCCCCTTCTGTGCTTCCTAACTCCATCGTAGAATTTAGCAATTTGTGTCGAACTTTTTTGTTCATGCTGGGTCCACCTCTTGGTCACCTCTACAGTCCCAGTTCCTAACACAGCACCTGGTACGTGGCAGTTGTTATACAAGGAAATACTTGCTGAATATTGAATAAATGGTGCAACCGCTGATATTAAGATATTCATGAAACTGGAAATTCCACACTGATCTGATCAAGCAAGCTTTATATTCAAATCCAGTAAACAATTATTGAGCACCTACTAAATACCAGACTTGTGTGTTATAGGCTTTCACATATGCAGACAACCACAAACATATGTGTTAATTCAAGTTAAGTCTATAAGGTTCAATGTTAAAATAGAAGGAAGTAAACCTTGCAGCAAATAGAAATGTCTTAGAGTTCCCCACCCACCCCAATCACTTGGGGGGAATTTGATAGTTATTTTAATGCCATATATATACACACATATACATACATACATATATATTTGTTCTTCCAGAATCTAGCTCAGTTGTTATTAAATTTTAGCTTGCATTTAAAAAATACTGTTCTGGGTTAAATACCTAATTTGTGTGCACTGTAATTTAAGTCCTATTTAAGGATAATTTTGACTACACGTAATTTTCTTCTTGCCCTTTAACTTTAGAACATCACCATCCATGCGTTGGATGGATGGGGGCCCAACCACAACAGACAACTAAGGGACTCAAGAGGAACAAAACAGTAACAGAAAATCCATACCAAAAAAAAAAAAAAGACAGCGGGTGAGGTGGCCAGCACCTATAGATAGTCCCAGCTACTCTGGGAGGCCGAGGTGGGAGGATCGCTTGAGGCTAGGAGTTCAAGACCAGCCTGGACAGCATAGCCAGACCCAGACTCAAAAAAAATTGTTTTTTAAATTAGCGGGGTGTGGTGGCGCGCCTGTATTCCCAGCTACTCGGGAGGCTGAAGCAGGAGGATCGCCAGAGCCCAGCAGTTCGAGGCTGCAGTGAGCTGTGATCACACCACTTCCAGCCTGGCGACAGAGTGAGATCCTGTCTCTAAAAAAGGAAAGAAAAAGAAATGAGATTGAACCACAGATTTCTCCACTGACTCCTAACATGAACCCTCAGTTCGACATTAAGAGGAGGTTAGTAAAAGGGAAAAACAGCCCAAACAGCACCGGTTTCCCAGTGCTGGGAGCAGGCCCACCCTCCCACCTCTTCCCTAACACAGCTGGGCTTTCCCTTCTGTGTTTGGGCATCTCCAGGCCGGCCGCCCCGCCCTTCCCTGCACATGTCAGGAAATGGCCCACGGCTCCAGATTAATAATTCTGAGGCCACACTCTCCTGACAAATGGCCGGGGCTCCCCGGGAAGCCGAGGGGACGCGGTGGCTCGGCGGCTGCGGTCCCGGGGGCTGCTGCGGGGCGCGGGGCACGCGAGGCCACTTCAAAGGCGGCGGTAGGACAAGCATTTCCGCGGCACCTGCGGCGGCGGCTGCAGCCCGCCCCTGCCCGGAGCGCGAGCGGGGCCGCGCGGGGCGCAGCGGGCGGGGGAGGAGGGGCGGCGGCGGCCGTGATTTAGGGCCGGGCGGTTCCGCCGGCGGCCGCGAAGGTGCCTATTACCGCTCGGCTGGGCTTGGGTTTCAAAAATTCCTGCTCTTCCTCTGGAAGTTCCGGCGTCGCTCCCCCGAGGGAGGACAGAACTCCCACCTTGGAGAGAAAGCCCAGGACCGACCCACCGGGCCGGAGAACGGCGCTCCAGAGAGGGCCCTGTCCCCTCCTCTCCCAGGCCGGGACCCTCCGCATTTCGCCCTACACCCTGGCATTTGGAATCCAGCAGATTTGAGCTCAAGTTCAGGCTCTGCCCCTTCATGCATTCGCTCAATGAACATTTATTGACTGCCTACTGATGTAGTTATTCCTAATGCAGCAGCGAATAAAACCAACCACCTGTCCTCGCAGAGCTCATGTTCTCCTGGGGAGAGCAAATAATGAGGAACATAATTTATGTAGTCAATAAGTACTATTAGAAGTATATTAGACAGTGATAAATGCTATAGAAAAAAATAACACCAGAGAGAGAGAGTGTGTGACTTGTGAGAGGTGGGCAGAGGTGGGGTCAGGGAAAGC
>JAQIFY010002114.1:0-13607 GCA_028533085.1 Varecia variegata | reverse complement strand
GTTTGGCCTTGACACAAGAGAATTATGAAGTGGTAGCTCTGATTCTAGGTTACTGTTCCACATCATTTGTGATTTAATCACTGGTAGCAAGGAAGTTACCAAAAAGACAAGTGTTCCCTTTCCAAACATTTGAAATAATTGGCTTTGTGTGGCTTGGGGTCAATGTCCATTGGTTTGGAAAGACAGTAAAAGAGAATTTAAAGATTTCTGTAGTTTCAACTCTCTTGTTCCTTTTAGTCACAGCTAAAATATAATGCAAATTATTGAAAACAGAAATCAAGTTTTCTTTTTAATTTGGGCAACTCCCATTTTCTCAAGTAAGTGGGAATAAGAACAGTTCTAGAAAGCATAGCACATTTGTTGACCTGTATGATGTTATCCTCTTATCAAAATAAACTCAGAGTGCAATAAATACAAAAAAAAATTGAAGAAAAAAGTCCGTAACACTCTCTTCAACCGTATCATTGCCATCTCTTAACCATTTGAGGGATGATATTCTAAATAAAATAATCACATTTATCCCACGGCCAGGTGTTGTGAGCATAGTGGGAGGGTGTCAGAGATGGGGGCCTGGACTCAAGGTCCAGTTCTACAGTGGTTCAACGCACTAACTCCGGACATTAAACAAACCTAACGCTTCTCTGTCTCACTCTCTATTTCTATAACATGAGCATCTCTTCCTTTGTCTTTCTGGATTAAAAAAAATTGTTATAAAAGTAAGGACACTGTCATCAGTCTCAAGTGTTGTAAATTTCCTTTGGGTACAAGCAGGATTACAGAAAATTATTATTCCAACTTGGACATCTTAAAGTATAAATGAGGATGAATAGCTTTTCATATACTAGCAGTACTGACAGGATAAAATTAAAAACAGCAGTGGCTCACACCTGTGATCTCAGCACAGGTGGAGGATCACTTGAGGCCAGGAGTTTAAGACCAGCCTGAGTAATACCAGCAACATAGAGAGACTGTGTTGTTACAAAAAGTAAAAATCATATCAGTGATGTAACAGGAACTACTTGAGTGAATAAAGGGAATTAATATGTCAAGTAACTACCTGGACCCAGATGGTATCTTAGTCATTGTTAGTTTCTAAATGATCTGAGTATTTACAGTTGGGCTTCCGATATTCTTTGAGTTTATGTAATTAGTAAACTGAAAACTCAAGTGGACTTTTTTTTCCCTCACATTTTTACTGCATGAGTTAGACATAGTGAGAATGAAGAGGTTTGAATGGAGAAACTGCTCACAGAGGTGTCAGCGCGAATGGAGGTACCAGCAGGCAAAGTGCATCACTGGAGAGACCTCATCACTGCCCCTGGCACTGAGGAGCATGCAGGGCTGGAGCCCTGGGAGGGAGGTACCCGATGGACACCGGACGCTGGGTCCAGTGAGGGGCTCAGCCACTGGTAGTTTCAAAGCAGAGAGGAAACTGGAAGGAAACAGCCTGACCTCCCTCTGCCCTCAATTCCTGCAGGTGCTTCTGTTGCAGGGACTCAAAGGAGGGCAAACAAAGGCAGAGAGTGTTTGCCTTTGGGGGTGGGAGGATTGGAGGTACAAGCAGAATAATTAGCACAAGAGGGATGTAAATTACATTGCCATATATTATTGCCACAGACACAGGCATTTATGAGTCTTTGCTGAGACTGCATTTCCTGGAATTTCATAGAGTAAGGATGCTGCAGATAGTTTCCTTGCTACTACCTTAATCTTAAGACCAGTGTGACTCTGTTTTTGGTGGCAGTGAAGTCCCACGCCACCACTTAGTGATCATTAACAACTGGTGTTAATTGCTGAGTTCTCTAAGCCAGAATTGCTCAGCAGCGGACAACTGTGGTGAATCAGCAATTATTTATGTACGGTTTCTCTTTAATGCAATCTTACCTGCCTACAGAGAAGCGTTAGAAATGGGTTCTTTCTCCTCTGCGCCCTGGGCAGAGGGCCCAGCTTGCGCGTTCTCTGCGGCGCTGACACGCTCACTGTGTACCGTTCTCTGTTTGACAGAGTGTGCACAGAGCCTCTCCGGCAACGCTGTGAGGTGGGCAGTATCTAGCGTCATTTTTATTTGGATTGTTTTCTGCCTTAAGCCCTTCTAAAAGTAGCAAATTTCTTTGGACAATTTCTACTGTAATCAGAATTCTCACTCATATGAAATGTCAGTAGATATAACAGCTTGAAGAAGGGGTGTGTGTTCGTTTCTGTAGGTATTATTACACATGACATTGTCTGCAAAGTCCAAGCAGGTAACAAAAATGAAGACATTATTTCTATAAAGACCCACTTTGTATAAGCACTAAATATAATACTTAGGAAAATTCTTCCTTTCTCCAAGATGTCAAATTACAATTTTCATAAAGTTGAAAACATGACTTTCATGTAAATACAGTATGAACACATGTTGAACATTTATACAACTCGTTCATGAGACACAGAGATCTACATGGTTAGTCAGGAAATCATGCTAAACTATTAGTTTACTTACTAGAGACAAAATGGTCAAAGTCTTATAAGACAATGAACCATAACTTTTGGAGTTAGAAATCATTTTTATCTCTACTGGACAAAATCTACAAGTTAACATGTAGTCCTAATTAATAGTTAAGAGCATGTCAAACAACGATAAATCCCTAAAGAAATAATTAATCCCCTAGATAATTAAATAATCTTCTAGGGAATTAAATTAAATATTGGATGGGCCTGTTAAACAATGCTTCATGTGACATTGAAAGGGTATCAGTCATCCGTTTGTCTCATTTCTAAGTTTCATATAACTTTTCTTTAGAAAGAAATAGACTATTTTTTATTTTTCTTAAAATGCAACCTGGTTTTCTTAAGTTTCCCAAATTTGATAGGTTTAAATGTGAATGAAATAATTACTTTTTAGAAAATTCTTCTCTGAAATTACAAATTTTTAAAACTGTGACCCCAGATCCCACCTTTTGCCATCCATGAGTGGATAGGTGGTGGCTGATGCTGGAGTTCAGAGTCTGAAGGTGACTGGGATGGGGGGTGAAGGCAAACGGGCAGGCGACAGCCCAGGTCCATCCTCAGGGAAGCAGCTCACTTGTGGGAAGGCAGATCCAGTGTTGCCAAGTCTTCTGACTTTCCACAGGGCCCAGAAACCCACACCTTTATGTTAAATCTCTTGATGTTTACATATTGGCAAATTAATTCAGAAGATGAAAAAGCACCATATGGGCAACAATTTCAGGTTACCTCTGGTCTGGGAGTTTCCATTTTGCAACTTCTTCTGTAAGTTAAATAGAGCAAGCTTTGGTGGGGAATTTTAGCTTATCAGATGCGTTTGTACACAACCTGTGATAGAAGACCAATGGGCTCGCCCTGTATAAATCTGGATCTTAGAGCCTAGAATGCTTAAGTCTTTTCAGTCCAACAAGAAGACCATCCATTGTCTGTGTGCCCATCTGTTCATCCAGCCGGCCGGCAAGTGTGTAGAGTACAACGACATGCCGTGTGCTGTGCTGAAAATATGAACATGAATATGATTCTTGCTCTCTTTGACCCTTTGCAGCCAGATTTGCGAGTCTCCAATTTTTGATCCCTGGCTGACTCCTTAATCCACGGCAGACTGGCTCCTCCGTTCAGAACTTTTATGAAATTGCTCTTTTCAGAGCAATCTGAGACAGCCTCCTTGTGAAACACTGCAAACATTTCTTAGTCATCAGACAGCTTGATGCTTCTGTGGCATTTAAGCCTGTTCTGACTCTTTTTGAAAACTTCTCTTTTGGTGTACAGGAACATATCTTCTACTGCTTTTCTTCTTGCTGTTACTGCACATCAGTGTTCCAGTTGATTCCTCCTTCTTCCCTTCCCAAATCCTTTGACTTTTTAATCTATTTACTTCACAACCTTCCTCCCATAAAATTCATTAGACTGAGTGGCACCAATACACACTGTCTGACATCCAGCTGGTGGCCGAGTCCTTTATATTCTGCATCCTCTGTGTTCTCAAAGCTACCCCCAGTCCCCTGTCTCTATCTGCTTTAGTTTAGGCTCTTGTCTTGTATTAATAATTGTAAGAAGTGTTTGACCACAAGTAACAGAACACAGTGCAAAATGGCTTAAAAATAAGGAGATTTATTAATAAAAAGTTTTATATTTGAACAGTTCTATGATTGTTCAGTTCAGCATCTAATCACAGACAAGTTGGTTTCCCTTTTTTGCTCTGTTTTCGTTAAGCCTGATCCTCATTATCCCCAGATATTTGTGGATGTTTCAGCATCTCAACAGAAATAATAATATCCATTCAGAGAAAAAGGCCTTCCTCGCGACTCATTTTAAGTCCCTGGCCTGATCCTTTTACATCTTACTGGCCAAAATTACATAACATGTTTCTGCCTAAAACAGCATCTGGAAGAGAAATTTAAGGACATTGATTAGTTTAGACCAGTTACAGTTTTCTTTTCTTCTGGGCTCCACCTCCAGTGAGTGAGGCTCATGCAGGGTAGACATGTGAAACTAGTAGTTGTGGCCATAAATGAAGCTAAACTCGAGCATGCCAGATGCTGTCTAAGTCTTTACTTGTATTACCTCATTTAATCCTCACCACAACTGCATTTGGTAGATAGCATTATTAGTCCCATTTTACCAGATAGAAAACTAAAGCTTAGAATGCTTGAGGGTTTGGACAAAGATTACGTAGCCCTGAGGATTTATACCCAAGCTGCCTGATTCTATAGTTCTGCTCCCATCGACTTATGTTTTACCAAACATGAGATATATTGGCATGAAAGGAAGGTATGTGGAGGAAGAGTGTGTGGGTGGTGTTTTAGCCTATTTGGACTACTGGAACAAAATATCATAGACCAGGTGACAACAGAAATTTATTTATCACAGTTTTGCAGGCTGGCAAGTCCAAGAGCAAGTTGTCAGATGATTTGGTGTATGGAGACGGCCCTCTTCCTGGTTCATTGATGGTGCCTTCTTGCTGCATCTTCACCTTGTGGAAGAGGCCAGGACCTCTCTCAGGCCTCTTTTATAAGAGCTTTAATCCCATTCATGCGGGTTCTGCCCTCATTACCTAATTGTCTTCGGTAGGCCCCACCTCTGATCACCATCACATTGGAGGTTAGGGTTTCAGCGTATGAAAGAGGAGGCACAAACCTTCAGACCACAGCAATTGGCTACCAAGTGTCTGCCATATTTCTCCTACTATGACACCTGACAATGTGTTCCTTATATCCTGTCTTGATCTTCTCACCTTCCTCTCAAACCAGCTTCTAGACTGCTACAAGAAGGTCCTACCTAAAACACAGATCTGATCATATCACTCCTCTGGTGCTAATCTGTCCATGTTCCGCAGTTGTCTTCAGGAGAAATCCCAACCTCTTTCTCAGGCACATGAGGCTCCTCATGCCTGACTCCCCAGGTCCCCACCCTAGTCCAGAGAAATTCCTTTCCTTCTACTTCATGCTTTAATGTTGTATACTGAGTTACAGCTTCATAGTGCACCATATTCTCTCCTACTCCCTTGACTTTGCACATATTTTATTTTTCTTTCTTTCTTTTTTTTTTTTAATCTAAGGAATATCCTTAGATTTTTTTTTTAAGCTTAATATATGACTCCTTCCCTCACATCATTCTGAATTTGAAGAGCTTCATTCGTACTCCCACGGTAGTCCATGCATTATGACATATTTGGCCTTCCTGATGGTCCTTCCCTCCCAGGGCACCGTCAGCTGCTTGAGGACAGTCATCTGCCTCCTTATTCACGTCTACAGGTACAGTGTACCTTGGTCTAAACACCAAACAAATGCACAGAATAACACTCATGGAATTCAGAAATCAGTGAGGTGAGACAGATATTTGAAATTAGGTCTTTATATGGTAGAGGAAATACTATAATAGACCAAATGGCTCAAAAACAGACCCCTATCAGTGTGGAATGCAATTTCCTAATTCCACTAACTTCTACTAACCCATGTCTGTTGTGCTTGTTGAGTTGTCACACACAGTTGGTGTCATGTAAAGGCTCTTCACAGACTGGGAGAAGGGATAGAGATTTATTCCTTGTTTTATTTAATGAACTTCAATTAACCTTAAATCCCACAAATCATATGTGAGGTACTTTGCAACACAGAAATAAAAAAGAAGCACTGTTGTTATCATTTGGTGTCACTCTGTCGAGGGGGACAGAGAAACGGGAAACCAAGCGGCAGCGGCAGGGTGTGTGTGCTCCAGGCCACCAGCAGCGTAGACACAGGGTGGGTCTCTCACCCATCTGGGACAAGAGGGAAGGCTTGCGTGATGCCTCACAGAGCAGCCGAGCTTGATGGTAGAAGGTGTTTAGAGTCAGCTGTCACGAAAGGCGCTCTGCGGGGAGGAGAGGGCGTGCATCGGCGGGTCTCCTTCACGTCACCCTTTAGGTTCCCTGCGTTACCAGGGATCACCGTCGTCCCCCGCTAATAAAAACTCAGCTCCAGTTGTTTTTAACTATTGTCAGAGCCCTTTGGGTACTGACAGCTGAGGCATCCTCTTTAAGTGAGCGACCCCCACAGATTCCATGCCGGCTGGTTTCTGATTATGGCCCTCAGCAGCGCAGTGTTTCCTTGTCTGAAGGTATTTTCCGAGAGTGTTTCATGATACCTTGATCCTTGTTTCGATGAGTACATACCAGTTCCAAGATGGACACGAGAGGGCATGCCAATCACCTGACACGCAGACGTCAGAGCAGACAGCGCCGCTCCAGGTCGGCGTGGCCCAAGGCGCAGACAATGCTTGGGTCACAGGCGAAGCCCCGTGCAGTTCCGCCCCTTCCAATGAGACCGGGTCTTCCTTGTATTTGTACAGTTATTATTCCGCTTGGGGGGTGCCCACCTTTCATTGTCTCTTAATTAAATTTCGAAGTGAAAATCATGGGTGATGTGATGTCTTTTTGGTCCTTTACAACATTATTTTCATACTTAGAAATATTTATTCAAAAATTTTAAACAACTGGTACTTTGTATATTAAAGTTATCGATTTTAAAAACGGTTTTTCATGCCTTTTGGTTTAGATTAAAATCTTATTCCATTTATAAAATTCCATTTATAAAAGGCTTTATAATCATACTGAAAGGAATTTTGAATAAACTATATCTCCCCTTTTGCAAACCTAAACACCTTTAAATGTTTCAATATGCATTTATTTTTTTTACCCTAATAGATTCAATTTCCTTTTTAAGCAGAGTGAAACCTTACAATAACCCAAATTTTGATGTAATGTTACTGGTGATTGGCCCTGTTCTCCCCCCAGCCCCCAGTTCTCCGATGCTGGGGGAGGGGAGGAGGTGTCACAAATCAAGAGGTCCATTTCCTGACCCCTCTGGTCCCTTCTCCCTGCCTCAGGGGCAGCCGGAAGGGTTTCTCCTCACCAAGGTGCACTGGGACATCTCGGATCCTTTTCTTCATCTCAGAATAAACTGACCACATACGACAAGGACTGGCCAGATTTTACTTAGAAATTTAAACTAGCTTGGGCTAGAATAGTGAAAACTGTCCCTTCGGATTTGAGTGTCGTGGTGGGCTTCAGGTGCCGTCCCATGTCTGATGTAGATTATTTCAAAGGCAATGGCATTACCTTCTAGTTGTTATCCAGGACTAGATATTCCTTGATGTGTATGAAAAGCTCCTGTCTCTTCAAAGTAAGCCCAGAGTAGCTGCCCATTTAGGGAATTCTGAATATAATATTGCTTGTGAGTTTAAGAAACATATATCATGTAATATTACTATAATATATAATGGGTGAATTATATATTATATCTTATACTATAAATTGTATAACAATATACATGGATATATTTATGTGGGGTGACCTATATATTAAATATATAATCTATATTTTACTAAGGACACATATATAGATATTTTAACTCTGTAAACACAACTAAGAATCCAGAATTCAGAGACAATCTGGAAAAAGCTCTGACCTAGGAAGACTGATTTGCAAAGGCACGTTTTTCACTTGTAAAAAATACTTCATTGACCCTATAAGCAAAACTCCAGGAATAATTGAAACAAATTAGCAAATATAATTTCTGCATAGTGCATAAGGGAAGATAGGACTACTAGAAACACGAAAGCATGACACCAGGACATTGTAATAAGAAGCAAGAGGAATACTCTTGCCATTGATCCCAGAAACGCAGAGGAGTTAATCGTTGGTCAGACACCCGAGACAGGGCATTTCACTGAAAAGGGTGCCATGTGAACATTGAGGCCTCTTCCTCAACTGTTCCAGCACTTACTGTGTGTCAGGCATTGGGCTGGCCTTATTGAGAACACAAAAATAAGCAAGATAGATGGGTGGCTCTCCTGGCTTTTGTATGGTATTGCTTAGGAAGCATATCTGACAGCTGAAATAAAGAATCAATATAGCAATGTCTTAAACACAAGATACATTTATGCCTTTCTCATAATGGTCTTTGGTTATTTTGTTCAGACTTCTTTCTCATTGCTTTGCCATCCCCCAAAAGCTAAACTTCTCTGCATGATCCTGGATGTCCTACCACCATGTTCCCACCGAGGCTGGTTTACTGAAGCAGCACAGGGGGTGGATTTTCCTTTAAGGCATGTACATACATCTACCCATATGCCATTCACCAGAACTGAGTCACATGGCGTGTCTTGCTGCAAAGTACCCTTGGAAACACAGTCTTTATCTGCATAATCATATTCTCCTAAAAATTCCATTGCTATAGAAAGAGGGAGATTGGACCTGAGGGAACATCTACTAGTCTGTCACCTCACCTGATGGAGGACGATGGACATGTGAATAAATAAGCAGTCACATAAAATGACTTCCAAGTCGCCTTCTCAAAATACAGATTTTATTAGCTTAATTCTACCGCTGCTTGCCTTCCCATTGAAATATACCGGAACCTATCAAAGACAAGTCTGTAATTCATCTAAATCCAATACTACCGAGATGTGTGTTTACATAAATTGGTGTTCAGGTGCAGCTTCAAGCCCAGGCACACTCTGATATAGTTTTTTTTTTTTTTTTTTTTTTTTATTTCTTAACTTTTAAAAAGCTGCATTGAAAGAAATCATCTGCACTCTTCCATTTATTCTACCCTTTTTTCTTCCAAACTGACATATTTTAATTTTAAAGTTCTTCTCATACTCCTGCTAGGCCCCCTACATGACCAATGTCAAAGGAAAATGATTTAAAAAAAGTAAAAAAATGTGAAATAGCTCTAGATATTTTAATAAACCTTGGTACATATAAATTTTGCTCATGGTAATGATCCTGAATGTTTTAGACCATATGCTATTTAAGAAGCTTGGTATAGTCTAAATATGTCTATCAAAATATATTCCTATCATTATTTTTTTCTTAAAAATGCATGATGAAAAATTCACATTTATTATTTGGAAAATTTACTTATAGAATGCCTCTCTCTGTGAAATTGCTAGATAGATTAGGTGTAGTGGTAATAGTAGCAGAAGCTCTCACTTACATAATACTTTAAAACTCCAAGTATCTTTAATAGAATATCATTATATCAATGTGCATTTGTTGTTTTTAATTACACTAGGGCAGTGAAAAATTGAGGGCAGTGAAAAACTGTATATTTCTTTATATTCCTTTCGTATTTAAACAACAATCAACAACCAAGCACCTGTCATGTATAAAGATCCATTCTAGATACAAAGGATGCCTAGGTGAATAGAAAACAAAAGCATACACACATTTTTCAGAATAGGCAACTGCTAGATGAAGAGTAAATAGATATTGATTAGTTGATGGATTTTTCTGGCATGGTACCTACTTAAGATGAGAAGAAATAAAATTAGGCTGTTGGTCTCTTTGCAATTTCCAACAACCTGTGGATAAATATCCATCTCTTGGGAAATCATCCTACTCTAAATTAGGGCTAGTCTGGCAAAATTTCTGTGGTATTCAGTGCAAAATGTTCCTTTGCCTAATTTCTTCCTATTACTCATAATCATCCCCTGCCTAAGTATCCCGGGTGCTTATCCTTTTGAAAACAGTTCTTAATCTCTAGATGATCATCCCCCATGCTTTATTTTCATATGGCCAACCTCCCACTATATAATTATTTTAATCAGGAGCATCATCTCCTTTAACCATGATAGCAAATGATGCCATTTCCAGAGTAGGGTGGAAAATTAAAATTGTTAGAATCCAATTTGATTTGTTTTGTGATGGTGATTCCAAGGAGATGGGGTGTGCATGTGTGTAGGGACGTAATGAAGACCAGAGGCTGCAGCCTGCCACACTGGCATCATTTCCCACCTAGGAAAGGTTTTCGTTTCAGAATGGAATTGTGGAATATGCATCAGTTTAACATTCTGGGAATAACTGAGGAGTGTTGAATGTTGCACTTTAGCCTGGAGAATGGTAGTGCCCGCCTAGAGACACTCAATAAGTATTGGTTTAGACAGATTGAAACACAGATAAATGTGAAAGCCTCGACTTGACATGGTGTCCCCCCAAACCCTTGTGTGCATAAGAATCACAAGAAAAACTCACTGAAATGCTGATTTCTAGGCCTTATCCCCAGAAATTCTCATTTAGTTCATTTGACATAAGGGCCTGGAATCTGCAATTTAAAGAATTGAAAGACGCACCATGCATGATTCTGTTGTAGCTTGTACAAAGATGTCAACTTTTGCAAATATTGGGGAAATTTGACATCAACAACCTAAGCCATGCTGGTCTGAATGAACTGTGAGACTTAAAGGGAATCGGGGTTGAAATTTTCACAGACTTATTATGCCTTCCACAGAGGTAGTTGATTTGTTCTTCTTGAACCTTGTGTTTGACTGATGGATACAAATACAAACATTATATTAATACAATGTCTTAAAGGAGTCAATAGGAAGGACTATTCTCTAACAAAATTTACTCATCGTGGCCTGAGATACCCAAACTGCCTAATTGCTTGCCTATTCTACAAAACAACACTCAAATTTGAGAGTAAGCGTAGCCATGTGCATGTGACCACACTAATCACAGAATCTGTCACAGTCTGCCCACACCAGTTGTTTCATTTCTTTGTACCAAATAGATTAAAAGATTAACAGATGCAAAGAGGACAACTATTTGCTTGGTTGATTTCACTATATGTCCACCTTCCTGCCACATTCTTACCAAATGAAAACTTTAAATTAGAAAAATGTAAAAATGCAAACATTAAATTATTTTTATGACTCGTTAATCACCCCCTATGTGCCTAAGAAAGCTGTCCTGTCAGAGTAATTTGTAAAGGGGAAAGGTGACTTTTCTTACTTTTACTTCATAATTGTACTTTTCTCCCTAGAAAACAGTGTAAACATCAAGCCAACACACCCTGTGTTTCAGTAGAGGCTACCATCAGTAAATGCCCCTACCCCTTGCTTTGGGCATTTTCTGAACGTGTCTCGATGTATCAGGGTATAACTGTGGAAGGGAAAAAAGAGGAGAGCCCAAACTCTCCACTTATTGGAAAGCAAACAAAGAAACCCAACTGTTGCCCTTAAATATGCTGCTGTTAAAACTGTGTTGGTGATTATGCATGCTAAACTGTTTCTATTGGGTGTGATGGGTTTTAAAACTCTGTTTCCATAGAGACCAGATAGGTGAATTTGCTAGAACCTGGCCAGTGAAACAAAGTCAGTGACTAAAGTGAATGCCATGGAATCGTTTATGGTCCAGCCGGTGACTTCACTGAACATAGGACACTGAGTTCCCCTTCAACAGGAGAGGAGACCCAGCTCTGTCACGGATAAGAGTATATATAGGTAGAGTCTGACAAATCCAGGTTTAAATTTAGGTTATTTTCCTTATATCTTGCATGAATCGTTCAACCTGCTTTGCTGTAAGTCTTTCCGGCTATAAAATGGGTATAATAAAATTCTCTTTACAGGATATTGAAAGAATTAAATAGAAGGGCATATCTAAATGACTTCATACAATTATCAGAAAATAATACATGTTTAAGAAAGATTTAATTCTTCATTGTTTTCTATGGTGTGCATGCAAAGGTTTTTAATTCCATGCATAAAGAAATGTTTACTGAGTGAATGAAACCAAAGTTCTTGTCTCTGAGTGCTTACAATATAAAAGGAAAAAACACATGCACAAAAAACAACTGAACCCTGTAGCAAGCTTACCATGGAATTGAGGATGGAGAAGACATCATTTGTTCTGATATCTGGTGTATAAAAAAGAGATTTTTAAATGACATTTAATTTCAATTTTCTTTCTGCTTTACAACTTTACCATATAAATTTGAAAAAACTTATATCATGTTTTTTTTAATTTACAAGGTGTTAATAGATCCTCTTGTGGTTATATGATAATTTATTTTATCATTTCTCTATTGAAGGTACTTAGATTATATTCCAATTTTTTTTTTACACTCAACAATACTATGGTGAATATTCTGATCAAGAAATTTCAAGAAAGATCTTTAGGAGTGGATTTTTAAGATTTTTATTATTGCCAAATGCCCCTCCAGAAAGTTTGTCTTAACATTTCTGTCAAGATTTTAGCAGAGTGTGTGAATGAGATTTTGATATAATGCAACAAGGTTGGTCTTAGAAACAAGGACTCAGTGTTCACAATCTTGGTGATAGATGATTTATGGTTTGCTCGGCCTAACACAGATGATGTCTTTGGAGAGAGTGGTGGAAAAAGAAGGAAAGGGTGTAGACTTTGGCTACTGAAATTCTCTCAAAGTTGAATTCGGGGTTGTAGATAGCCAAGTCAGGCAGTGAGGATGAGGTGGGAGCAAGGCTCTTAGGTCAAGGACAGTTCCAAGCTGTCTGTGAACTTAATGTCGCCGTTGTGCCTGCACAGTCCCAGGGTGTCTGGTTTTTCATGCCGACCCCACATCTTGAGGCAAATCCCTGAAACTGGGCTTCAATTCCTTCATCTGCGAAAGCGCTTTGTGCAGCCTAGATGTTTTGTGTTGACACTAATTTATTAGTTGTCTTTGGAGTATGTAACTAACTGAAGCATTTCAGCTGCCAAATATCGTCACTAAAGCTGTTGAAAAATCTAGTGCTTTCCTCCTTTGCATATTTTCTGCAAACATGTGTTCCCTTTTCCCAAGTTGAAGCTGTAGTCACATCTGGCTGCTTTTCCTACTTCCCACTCTGCTCTGATGAGTTTAAAGTGTACAACTGATTTAACCAGAAATAACTCAGCAGCTGATGGTATTTCCGGAAACAATTTATTTTTTTTCCCCTAAGACGAAATTTTTAAATGACTTAGAAAAATCTCTTTTTAAATTTTATTTTAAATTTTCAGGTGACTCTACTGCTTTGAGAGATATTTTAGTAGAGTTAGACATGGAGGGAGAAAAGATACAGCCAGGAATTTCATTTTTCCTGAACAAGCCTCGCCGAGAGCCTTAGAAATACAAAATACAACATTCAGAAATGAAAATCTTAACTGTAAGTCAATTTTAAGTACAGCAAATACATTTGTTGTACTTTTTAAATTTCAAAATGACAAATAAATCATTTGTGTACCTACAACCCTTTAGCTATGAAAATAGAATGCTAAATTTCTTCAGAGCCTAATGATTAGTTTATATTCTACTGGATCTTATTGAAAATGTAATTTATAATTCCTTATTTTTTCCTTAATGTAC